>APFE030123493.1:0-30924 GCA_000404065.3 Pinus taeda | reverse complement strand
CTCTATCAATCAAAGGATTAGCGAGCATTTGGCTGACTTAAGACATGGTAGGACCAAGTCCTCAGCCCTGGCTGAGCATGCCGGGAAGACTATGCATCATATATGTATAGAAGAGACTCAAGTCATTGCCAAAGTTGTGCAGTTTCACCATTGCAAATTTAGAGAGGCCCTGGAGATTGAGAAAAGGCCGAGCAATCTTAATAGGGATGATGGCTGGAAGATTAGCAGTTGCTGGGTCCCAGCCTTGTCTTCCTAGCCTCCTCAATTCCTTTTTTGTTAAGTCCTAGGGTTTCTTTTCTCCCTCTCATTAAGGTTGGTTTTCGGTGGTTGGTTCCCCTTTTTTCCCGAGTTTTCTCCCCTTTAATTCCTAGCTCCTATAGTATTAGTTTGGTTTAGTCCTATTCGTTGTATGAGTTATTAATGGGTATTAATTAATTTAGGGCTAATTATCGTAATAACATATTCCTTTTCTATTATTATTGGGTATATTAGTATTAGATTAATAATATTAAGGAAATAATTATATTAGATTTGTGTTTTCATAATTTCAATTAGTTATGTATATATATTTGATTACTAATATTCCTTGAGAATTGAAATAATAATTATTAGCCCTTTTCATATATATTTGATAAATAAAACATTTTAACCCTCATAGGTAATAATATAGTTACCTAATTACATGGTCAACTTGAATAAGATTATTGGAATATATTGACTACTAAATAAATATTGATTAGTTAATAAATACAATTAGATCTTGAGAGAAAATCTAATTTAAAAATAACCATTAGATTTAAGTGATAAATAAATTTATTATTAATAAATATATGAGGTACCAATAGTAATAAGTTAGTTTGAGTTAGTTTCCTTGTTATATATATACAATTATTAATAAAGCGTGCTCATTAACAAATAATTCCTCAATTATAGAGTGTACCTAATGTAACTAAATTCTAAGAATAACAGTAATTTAATATAACAAGAATACTATTTGTTTGACTAGGGTACTTAATAATATTGGATTAATAAAATATTTAAAATATAGATTATTTAATAAATATAAATTATTATATTTATGAAATTTGATATAATTTATTAATTTAATGGACCATTATAATTAAATAAATTATATATTATTAATAAACAAATACATTTAGTTAAATTAACAAATAAGATTCTTTTAATATATAATTTAATTTCTAGAAATAATAAATAAAAACTATATATTATTCCTTTTTAGATATACATATACATCTATTAATAAACAATTAAAATTAGCTATTTTAACAAATGAATTCTTTTAATATTATTTAACTAATTTAGCTTATTCGAAAAATAATAATAAATTAAATAAAACAAGATTGTTAGTGGTTTGACTTGGGTCATTAGGTCAAAATTAGCCGTTGGAGTCTCTGCACATCCTATTTAACAAGCGAAGCTAGATTGGTTATTCAACTTGTCCTGACGATGAACCACACTGGTTGGTTCGAAACGCATCGACAAAAGATGGTTTATGTGATTTCACCGAAAACTCTCTAAACATTGTTATGGATCACAGAAGTCTAAATTCCTTAATAAACAACTATGTCTAACAGCACTGTCAGTTGACAAAATAGAGAGGTATTTATGTCATAGAAATAACTCTAAAATGCAGAGAGTTTAGGCATATCTGACTCAGGGATGGGCAATTTAGATGGGCATAATGTGAAAGGCATGTTGTAGAATACTGCTAGTGAGAACTCTTTTCAAATTTTTTGCACGAAGAGAGAAACGCTAAGCAACCAGCATAATCACACCACAACCAAACTATGTTAGTAAAAGACACCACTCACTTACAGAAATTAAATTACTTATGTACAAACAAAAACGATCAGTGAACTTTGTTGGTCTGAAATTACATTTTTTACTGAATAACACAGTATTTACTTTACTTTGCCTACGAAACAGTGCAATATTTGAAATATGCCATGTCTTTAGATATTTACATATTCACTGACTGAAGACATCTTCGTCACAAAATCAAATAATTAATATTGGACATATGGAGGCATACCTCTTTTTCAAAGAACCCAGAGAAGTCAAGATCTTTAGACATTGCTATCAGCTGAAAGGCATTGATGAAACCAGGTTACTTATCATTTGTCACCAAATGCTCCTACAAAATCCAAATTTATCCCCAAATTATCCCTGTTAATTTTCTTAATTTATGCAATTGCCTATACGATAGATCATAGCATAAAATAACCAATGTGTACCTTTGAATATAGTATTCATTTGTACATCGTAAGAACGTTTCTAATATTATGGAAGTCTCACTTCTGTGATACCAAATGCAGCGTGTACATCATCTGAATTAGTTTCTTGTTCATCCCAGGGCTCTGCGGGAGGGTAGTAATCTTTCTTAAACCACTCATCTTCATAAATATGTGCTATTGTTATCCGCTGCAAGAGGCAGTCACATTTGATTTTGTCATGAATTTTGAAGTATGGAATAAATCCAAACGAGTTGCAATCTAGATATTGCAATATGGTTTTAGAAACAATTTATAACTTACGCTTTGTGGTCTTGGATCCAAAATCCTTGTGATTAGATTCCTGACCCCATGAGAGAACCATGAAGGGAAGGAAAACTCCGCTTTGCAAATCTATGACCCAATAAAAACTCTACCATCAGCTGACAGCTGATACAAGGCCAATGCCTCAACTATCTGCGAACCTTCCTGGAACCGCAAATACCAAATCTTTTCACATGGGCAGTGCTTCAAATGAGAGGAAAAAATCAACGTTTTCTCAGCTTGGTCTGTACGTCAGCCACATTTGACCCATCTGCCTCTGCTTCTGATAAAAAAAACCCATTGTTTATCTTGATCCTGCCATTAATAAACAATTCTAGATCTACTTTCCGCGCTCAGTCATAAAGAAACAACACAAGCCAAGACAAGCCCATGGCCTGCAAACCCTGCGAGTCCTTGATATCTGCATTGCCAGAAAAACAAGAAAAAGCAGGAAAATTGTCCTTTCGGCTCCTGTACTCCCCGTCACTCACTGATCTTCAATGTACTCGATCGCAGGGGAAATATTGAAAAGAAATCCACATTGGGGTTTGGGAACTGAGGGTCTTAAACAGACGGGTAGTTGAGAATGCACGGCCTTCCCCATCCTCTTGGCCTCCCTTCTGCAGAAAAAGCTCATGCAGCAAAGGACCGACTAGCTAGGTAGACGGACCGCTGCGCTGGGTTTAATAAATTTTTTAACTAATAAAATGGATTTTTGGATTTTTGGATGGTAGAGAATTGTTGAATCGTCTAACAACAGATCTAAGGGTTAATATTAGGACAGGAAGACATATAGGAGAGTTCATTTCAGAGGGAAACGCCTTACGGCATAAAAATATACGATGAGATTTTTTTTCTTAATTCTAAGTATTTTTTAATGTTTTATATAATATTTTTAATATAAAAACTCCCTATAAATTTAAAGAAAAGGTCCAAATTTTATTAGAGGTATTTTATAATTAAATTTACACTTCATTTTTATATAAATTGTAAATCTTTGAAAAAAAATAATTAATTAAAATAATAATACGAGTACTATATTCACATTAGTAATCGCTCAAAGAACTAATTAATTAAAATAATAATAAGAGTACTATATTCACATTAGTAATCGCTTTCGCTATGCTTACATTATAAATCAGTTCTGTTATTTTTTTTTACTTTCTAAATTGTGAGGAATATTATATTTTTTTATGTTAAAAAAATTGTATTTTTTCAAGAGCTTATTATAAAAATAATCTAATTTAAAAATTGTGGGACTTCAATATGTAATAGGAGTTGTCTATAATGCGATTTTTTGGAGATTTTGGTGACGGAATCCGGCGGAAGAAATTGAGGTTAAATCTTGATTTGTTGCCGTTAAAATGGTTTTTTAACTGTATATTTGGATTCAGCACCCTGAAAAACCCCTGGGAAAGTTTGATTACGCAGAAACTAGCTATCAAACTTGCGATTTCAATAAATTGCTGCTGGATTTTGACAGGAAAAACCCACCCTAAAAGCTTTCAAAAAGTCGCATTATAGACAACTGCATATGTAATCTAGCAACAGAATGGAAGAAAGCGAAATGGGAAAGTGCAAGCCTATTGCCAGCAAAGCCAAAAGACCGTCTAGGAAACTTGCAGGCCACAAACACTGGACATGATCAATAGAATGTGGCTACCAGTGTACTGCTCACCTCATGGCCCTTCCATCAATCCAACTCAAATATCTTGAACTATGAGCATCCTCTCTTCACATTTACGAGTGTCATACTCAGCGAGAATTCCAGCTTTTCATTCTTTTCTTTGAACATCAAAGACGAAATAACAGGAAAAGTACAACAAAAATTGTAGAAGGCTGCAGCAAACCAAGACAAAATAACAGTGAAAATACAACAGTGGCCCACAAAATAAGCGTGTTCATCATGAGAATCTGCATTATAAAAATGGGTCCAACCTTACATCACCATACAAATTTCTTCTAGCTTCCTCGGCGTTGTGGCATTCTATTTGGAGAGAGAGCTAAAATGTAGACATATGTATGCTCATTGCAGTCATGAACACATGATAAAAAAAAAATCAACTCTTATGCAACTCCTTAAGTGTCTTTTACTCTCATGGAAAATCGGCTTGGAAGCATTGTTAAAATCATTCTAGAATCCTGTATTCGCTGCACCGGATTCTAACATCCGGCTCCTGCCATTGATGGATCCCTTGTGCCCTCCTAAGATCTGACACTGGCACCAAACTGATTGCAAGCCTCGTTGAGGGAACGAGATACAACGCCTTCGACTCCACTCTAAATGCAAACATAACGTAATCATTGATCGAATGGCACACCGCGAAGCTCAGAATGCTTCCGGTGCCAATTTGCTGCATCGTCTAGTGATTGTCAAAATACCCCACATGCATTGAAAAAAATAATCCTTCGGATTAACAAAAAGGTAGGGAACCCACGGGCTCAGGGCGAAGAGGCGTTGGGGAACTCTGTGAGGCTGCACTTGTCCTTGAGCACCAAGGCTAGCCCGACAGCCACCAGTGTGGTTGCAATGTGGAGACTGCGTTTATTCTGGTTGTGATGACCGTTATTCTATCAACGGGAGCCGACATGAAGGGTGAATTGAAGAGATCAACTTCCAGGAACTGCCCCTCCTCTGCCATCCACTGCCCACCAGCATTGCCATTTGCAATGAATGAATTTGGGATCAGAAATGAAGATACATTGTAAGGCAGTAGTCTATAACGCGACTTTTTGAAAGTCTTTCCGGCAGATTTTTCTGGTCAAAATCCGGCAGCAATTCATTGGAATCCCAAGTTTGATAGCTAGTTTCTGCACAATCAATGGCTCCCAGGGGGTTTTCAGGGCGCTGAATCCAAATATGCAGTTAAAAAACCATTTTAACTGCTAAAAATCAAGATTTAACCTCATTTCTTCTGCCGGATTCCGTCACCGGAATCTCCAAAAAGTCGCATTATAGACAACTCCCATTGTAAGTTATCATAATGAATGCAAATAAATTCAAATTTCTAATTGAAGGATTGTTCCGCGCCCACATAAATCGTCTGACATTGGCGGAGACCCTTATTGTTCATGGTCAGAACTCGGGAACTGTCCACGGCATGCTCTTGTCAAATCCTACTATGTGGGTCATGTATGTGAACCAACAATGAGAGGGGCATTAAGTGCCCTATGGAAGGCTAGTTATTTGTTGTAGTCTATCCAGACTACAAAATAAATTTCCACCGTTATTTTGTCACTGCATTAAATTAACTATTATTTTGTAGTCATCGGTAAATTAATTGTTATTTTGTAGTCATCGAGACTACAAAATGTATCTGGTAAAAGGTCATACGTTCAAATCCAAAGGGGTAGAATATGCACACCTTTGTACACTTTAGAGTCCATTAAAAAGGATACTCCTTGGTAGTCCATGTAATCTCACAATTTCATGGAAGAAAGAACAACCACCTTAGCAGTATCATTAATCTTCTTGCATAGTATGATATGTGGTATTTTTGAAAACATATCTACTAGAACCATCACAAATTCATGAAGTCCTAAAACTCCTCTACACTTTGAGGTATATTTTATTTATCAAGCATATTATAAGGACAAGTGAAAATCAAAGTAAATTCAAGGAATAGGTTTGAAGAGCTTAACAATGCCATTAATTTGAACTTTGAGGACATAGCTTACTACTCTCCTTTATCATGTCATACATAACATTCTATTGGGACTTTGTGGGAATTTTTTGCGCAAAGCCCTGTATATTGAATCAATAGTTAGTCATTGTGATTTTTCCGTAAGCCTTTAGTGTGTCTTGTGCTTGAGCTCTAACTTTCATCCCTCACTGGATATCGACATTCTCCTTCTCCTTTGGGTAACACATGTGATTTGGTGAATCTTGTAATGGGAGTTTGATCTTAGAATTCTATAGGTGTTGGTCATTGGTGGCAGTCAATTCATCATTGTTGGCCCCTAGGTTCAGTTTTGTGACTTTATTTGATAGCATGGAGTCAAGAAATATGGGTAGTAATATAAGGTATCGAGATTTGGAATAGATGATGGAACAAATGTAGATTAAAATATGGAAGTTGTGCTTCCATATCTATGTGCATATATAAAAGTTGCACATATAGGAAATATGACTTATGTATATGTGCAATTTTGTATATGCACATAGATATGGAAAAACACATATAAAAAAGTCACACATATGTGGAAACCATTTTACATATATGCATTCTTCCATATCTATATGCATATGCAGAAGTTGTGCATATATGAAAGTTGACTTACCTATATGCCCAAATTCTATATATTTACATAGATATGGAAGCATGCATATGGAAGTCACACATTTGCACCTTTCCATATATGTGTGGCTTTCGTATATGTATGAATTTCCTATATGGATTTTTATACATCTATCAAAAGTGATACTCCTTGGCATTCCATGTAATATCACAATTCATTAAAGAAAATACAACCACTTTATTGGAATCATTATTTTATTTTTCAGATATTTGTTATCGCTGTGACAAACACCCTCCAAAATTTTTCTTACACTCAAATTTTGGAGCCTACTTGTGATCCTATGACCTGTCACTCCTTGATTGCTCGTAGTCACTTCATGGCCAGTTGATGTTTCTTATGTGTAAAATTCACTTGCTTACACATGCCTAAATTTCAATGCATTCGAAAATTCTTTTCTTAGAAGAGAGCCTAGCAGTTTACATGTATATTAGAAAGTCAAACCCTGTGCAATCCTAGCTAATAGAAATTGCACAAAGGAAGGGAACAATCATTGTGCAATTCTCTATGGTTGATGATTTGCGCAGCCCCAAGAGGCGATCCTTGCACAATATCCAAGGATAGTGATTACACAATTCATGGATACATAAACTGCATGGTCCTTGTCATATTCAGTGCATAATCCCAAGATTGACAGTTCCCTCACTAACAGTTGCGATCGTATCATCTCTCGAGTGAGTTTTCTCAACTACCACTTTTGTATGCTTTGGTTTTCATTAGTGTCTCTTTCACTTTTATGACTGCCATTTTTTATTTATTTAACTTATATAATTCACACTTTTGTGTCTTCTTTGGTATAGCATGTGTCACTTCCACTTTCTTTAGGTTTTGCAGGTTTTGTATTTTGGCATGGGAAGTGTCACACATTGTAATAGTGGATTTTTGGGTTCATTTCAATAGGAAACTTTGGTGTCAATGGGTCCCATTTATCATATGGAAATGTATTAGACTCATTCTGAAAGTTTCATCTGTTATCGTGCTATTGTCATCACTGTCATTGCAAAGTGTATATTAAGTGTCGTACTTGAAGGTAAGTGTTGTTCTGCTATCATTGTGATGAGGAAATGTTGATTTTTGATGGTAGGTGGTTCCTTTTGAGTGGTTCACCATATATAAGCATGTGATCATTTTCAAGTCATGTTATGGTTCTTCTGTGGTCAACCTCCTTCCAAACTGCCTCCTTGAACTCATTGCGCAGTCTCAGGCACAAGAAATTTGTCCTGGCAATTTGAATTGTGCAATGCACAATCACTGCCTCCAATAACTATGCATTGTGTAGTCACAGAGCTCAATATTAGCCTCTTGCTCCCTAGAATTGCATAATTCAACCTTCTAGTCAACCTTTTTCTATGCATTGCACAATTGTAGCCAACAATCTCTCTCTATGCTTCCCTGAATTATGCAACAATGCAATCCAGATCCCCAGTTTCCCTCCAGAATTGTGGATTGCATAGTCACAGTAGTAAATCGTGCCTCAACATGACCCTTAACTATGGAATCCTCCTTCTCAAGCCTCCATAACTACACATTAGGCAGTTGTAAGCCTTAGTACCTCACTCCTATCCTCTAGAAATGTGCATTATGTAATCCTTGAGCCTTCCTCCTACTCCAATACTCAATTCTAGGTGAATTAATGGATTTCATGAAGATACTTAGACTATGATATTTCTAGACTGATGTTGTCTTGTCATGAGTGGATTTCACTTGCAGGTACTATATCTTGACATGGTAGGATGGTGCTCGAAGAGGAAGATAAGAAGACTATGCTAGAAGACACTTGTGAAGTTGTAAACATGGATAAGTCATCGAGAAAGAAGATGAAGGGGTCCTAGCTTATGACAAGAAGATCAAAGATGAGGATCACATGAATAATCCATATCAATTATCCCCTTGGAGGATGAATACAAATGACATGCAAGATTCATCATGAAGATGCAAAATAAAGTAGAAAGAAGGGTAGCCTAGAAATGCCACATCATCATGAAGTTCCCTGTCATAATTGCTAAGACAAGGCTTCTACAAGAGTCATCTTAAGAGTCACATGTTTCATAGTGTCTTGCCACATCATTGTGGAATGGAATTGTGTAATTTTAGAAAATGGGAAATTGTAAATATGTGGAAGACCAAGGGTCCCACATGGAATATGAAGAGTCACTAGAGAATTCAGAAGTCATATAGAAGCTCAAAAGTAATGTAATAATTTGAAAAGTCATAGTAGAAGTTCAAGAGACATGAGGAAGCTCAAGAGTCACATGGGAGGTTAGAGTCACCTCATTTTTTATAAATACACCCTCATAACTCAATCAAAGGGACTTTTGGGACATGAACTTTCACCTTGGCTTCTCTAGCTTGGAATAGGAGAGAAGATATTTCTTTGGAGGAGAAAGTGGTGACTTAATTTTCCATTATTAGGGCTAGTGTGGCAGAATTGTACTTGTATATATTGGAAATTAAACTTAATATTTCAAGCTTGATAAGACAACACATTTCCTGCATGTATCATGAATGACATAGGACTATTCTTTACATGTTTGCGATATATGTTTCGTTCATATGTATTAAGGAAATTGAACTATTTTGGTGGCTTTGGTACTTATCTTGTTGAAGTGTGTTGTATTTGGTTTATGATTGTGGTTGGCTTTTGAACTACTTTACAGGTTAACTAATTATCCTCTTATGCTCTTATGTGTCTCTTTTAGGAAAATACTATTTATTTTCTTATAGAGGATCACTCTCTTTCTCCTTGCCATGAAAGTACCTTATAAACATCACAATTGTATGCCTCACCTTGTCAACTGACTTGTTTGTTTCAAATAATATTTTTATAACCTCTTATGTTAATAATTGCAACCAAGGAAAATCCCTAAGGACAATGGAAATTGGTCGTATTTCCATTTGGGGATCCTAATCGAAGTGATGTGAGGTCTAATAGGGACTTCACATCGGGAAGACCCCCTAGGTTGAAAAATTTCCAACACCGTTAACAGTTGGTGCTAGAAGGAGGGCCAGATGACAAGTTGCGCCCGTTGAGTTTGTGTTTATTCTCTTACCTCAAATGGTGCTTTCCCAAATCATAATCATGAAGTGCTTTTCTAATAGATTAAATATTTCAATCCCCGTGGAATTAATTGATGACTTGTCTAATTTTAAGTTTAATGGCGGGGGTGAAACATTGATAGCTCAACATATATCTTTGTTTCTACAATTTTGTGAATATTATGAAATTCATTTTCAAGTTGTTTCTTGTAAATTGTTCACCCTCACTCTTGAAGGCCGAGTTAAGAAATGGTGTCAAACTTTACTAGTTTCTTCCATTCGTTCATTCGAACAACTTGTTATGGAGCTTCACCATGCCTTTGAAAAGTATGACTATTGAGATGTTTGTAGAAGGAATGGTTTTCTTAGAATGAAACTTGATGAGTCTGTAGAGGATTTTCGACATCTATTTCTTCCCCTTTGCTATGAATTTCTCAACGGAGTAATTGATTCATATTTCATCATGGAAAAAATTTAGAGTTTGATTCTACTAACCCTAATATCTTTTGGATTTGGATCCCTAGATAATTCTCCCTCCCCAACCTCTGCAAACCATGAGACACCTCTAATTTCATAGGATGAACCTACTATTCCTTTTGTTCATTGTCCTCCTCCTTTTCCAGTACTAATTTGGGTGCATCCATGTGATGGTGTTAAAGTTGGGAAATATAAAAAACAAGTTGTTGATCCATCTCTTCCACATTCACCCTCTTCCCATGTTCCAGATATTATTGTGGGTGACTTGGAATGGTTCAGTAACTACGAGGAGTCTGAGGTGAAGGCTGATCCTTTAGTTTTTCCAGGTCACAACAACATGTGTAATTAAAATCTTGAATATGATTTAACTCAAAGTATAATTTATGTAAGGGATGTCCTTCCACCTCCACCTTTTATGTCTCATGATTCCTTATTTCATGATGTAATAGCCCGAGGTCAAAGTTTCATGTAATAAAGGATATTAAAGGAAAAAATAATAAGACCAAGGTCATTGGATACTTATTTCAAGCTGAATGTTGTGAAAACACTAGAGTGGGAATCAATTGTTATTTATTATGACTATGGAAAGTGACAAAGGCATTGGAAAATATATTCACAAATGAAAAGAGGAAATAATTGACATTTATTTATGAGAAATAAGGGAAATTGGAGAAAAGGGAGATAAAGAGAACTTACATGCAATGGAAATTAGAGGAAAAATGAAGAAAAATAGATATCAACGACAAAAAGGAATTAGAGTAACAATTCACAACGTTTGATAGGACAAATTTGGTTAGTTTTAGTTTTGGGTCAATTTTAGAGAGAAAGAGGAGAGAGAAAGAAAGCAAAGGATAAGCAAAGGAAAGGAAAGGATGGCCAAAGGAAAGCAAAGGAAAATAAAAGGAAATTAAGGGAGCGTAAAGAGAAGGTTGGATCAACAACTTCAACATGAGGATTTTGTAGGTAACAGGTTGCATGTGTGATTTCCTAGCTAAGGTGTGTATGCATGGTGCATACATTTGTTTATTTGGTTCATTTTTTGTCATTGACATGGGTTTCTCCTTGTTTGAAAGTGGTTTCAACCTTACCTTTCCATTTCCTAGATAACCATGGTGTGATGGATTTTATTTTTGATAGAGATTGGGATTACCAGAAATTTTTGAATCTAGGTGAGATGGTCTTAAGAACATTCACAAGGGTTAGGGATGGAGATGGTTTTCTCTTGGAAGCCCTCGATAGGTGGGTGGAGGAAGGAAAATTCCTCAAGGTATAGTGAAGAAATTCTGAGGCATCCAAGCTTGGCTTGGTTTTTATTATCTTGATACTAGTTTAGGTGAGATCACAGTAACTTGAGGGTAGAAGTGGTTTAACCTCTGGAATACCTGGTTGGTTATGTTTTTTTTTATCCCATGAGATCCCCCATTCATGCTTGGAATATGGCATTAGGGTGATTGGCTGAAAGAAATTGCTAGTTCAACCCAATCTAGGGTCAGGTGATACGTGGAAGTCCCTGACTTGGATGACATTGTTATATGTTATTATGAGCTATTTTCCTAAGGTGATTAATGAGCACATGTACTTTTTCTGATGATGATTTTAGGGATGATTTTTCATGGTTTCTATTATGTTTATATGTTGGTTGTATGCATGCTTCTATGATGTGCTCTAGCTATAGCTCCTGTTCATGATTCAGAAGTTATCAATGGTTGATGAATGCATGGGCTAACAAGTGTTTGTGTAGCTCGATTGAGAGGGAATTAAGCCTTCATTGTGATTATCAAATGAATCTTAGAATATTATGATCATATATGCATTCATGACCTATAGCTTTCATGTTTACCATATTTTGACGAAATGTCTATCATGTACGAGGCATGTTATGCTCAAATTTTGAATGGTTAGCATTTTTATCATGTTTTTTATGTTTTTAGAAATTTATAGGCAGTTCTCAGTAGTGCTTTGGAGACTAGCTTGAATAAGTGGCACAGATCTCGCAACCGTTGGCACATAAATGAGGATTTTGGATCATAACTGCTAGAACACATGCTTATGGATGGGGTTGGAGCCTCATAACCGCATGCACAATGTTTCAAGGATGTGGTTGGGGTGTTAATTTAGTTAAAAAGAGTTATAGCTCAAGGATTGATCACCTGAGGTGGTTGTTAGGATCCTAAGTGATCTGTAGTCCCCGAGGAATGTGAGTACGTAATCAATTTATAGGCCCCACTTTCTTAACTAGAGCTTGGAAGTCAGGTCATGTTATAGCAGCACTTAGCGCATTTTTACCCTAGGGAGCGTATTTAAGAAGGTAAACATGGGGTGAGGGGTTACACATGACCCACTTGATAAATCTAATTCAACTCTTAAGGATGTTCAACCTCTTGTTTCATGTAGTGATCACATACAAGGTAGTTACATTTCACATGTAGAGGAGAAAAGTGTTGAAGATATTTCTTATCTTCCTTCCCCTTTTAAAGATGACAATATTTCATTTTTGGATGATCACCGATCTCACAATCTTGATAACCTTTTAAATGATTCCATATATTTCATTCAAGTTGAGACTTAGGATAACCATCACCATGACATCCTTGTTTCTACTAACACATGTGGTGATATATATCCAAGTACATAAAATGATATATTTTCTTTTTCAGAGGACTTAGATGTGCAAGGTATCGATCCAAAATTTGTTTCTCATAATTTACAATCTTAATTTATGGGATGGGATACTCTTTCAATTTGAAATGATCCTAAAATTCCTTTGATCCATGCATCTTTGTATGGAAAACTTGAACATGAAAGTTGTCATGTCTTTGAAGAAAAGTAAGATGAATCTAAATGTTATATTCATATGCCTATCTTCGATCATTATGATCAAGAAAATAATCTCATGGAGCATAACATGCATGATCAATATGATTTAGTTACAATTGGTGCTTCTCCTCTTGAGTCTTTTCATCTTTTCTCACCTATAGCACACTATTCATTGTACCCAAATGTGTTTGATAATTTTGTTACACTAGCAAGTTCTCTAAACTCTTTAGATCCTTATTTGGCTAGTTGTGATTGCAACTAGGTATAGGATGGTGTGGTCCAACAATAAAAGGATGAAAGGCTTGAATATATTATTCATGATCTATTCAATTCTAAATATTTCATATGTCAAGAAGAATATGTTACAACTCGAAATGATCAAGGGTGTTTTCTGATTGATGTATCTAATTTTATTTCCATCAAGAATATGATATGTCTAATCTTAAGTTTGATAAAACCAGTGGCATTAGTAACTTTTTCATGGATACATTTGATGATAGTGGTGCATATTTACTTGTTTCCTTTTCTAAGCCACCCAAATTCGATGATCCATGATAAAAAAGTTCAGAGACCTGTCAGTAAGTAGAGGCAATTCAGCCCTTGGTGATGGTTTTGTCAAGTTCTAACCATCCTATTGAGATCTACAGACTAAATTGGATCCATATTTTCACGCATAATTTTTTTCTTAACATTCATCAACTAGAAGTAGGATTATTCTTGAAGAAATTTCAGTGTTTTCAAGTTAATCCTCTAAACCCTCAAGATAGAGTTTTTAATCAGATGGAAGATTCTTGTTTGGTTAATTATTCATCATGTGAATCCTTTTCATCACACTAAGTGTTGGAGATCAACATATCGTATATGGATACACACAGTTTCAAAGCTAGTCATCTTGATTATCGAGGCAAAGGTCATTTTTCATTGGAAGATCCCTTCCTATCAAACACTTCTGAGATAAATCACCTTCTTATTGCATTTGTGTATGTCATGAGGCTAATCATCCGTTGGGCACAACATTTCTTCTTGAATGATAGCAAATGCTTGAGTCATTTGGTGAATCAAAACCCTTGTGTTGATATGAATACCTGGTTTGATTTGACCCTGACTTGCAATCTTTTTCCAACCTAGCATCCTAATTGGTTTCCGAGATTTATAATGTTATAAATTGTCTTTAATACATTAAACTTTCATATTTTTGGCATGGTGTCTAGTCATATATAAAGGGAACCAATGGATAATCGAGGACCTTATAGTCAACAATTTGATCATAGTCATTTTACATTAATTAATTTTTTGAATCCAATGATCGTCAAGGTTTATCATTTCATGATTCATATGCTTGTTAGATAGTTGAGGCACTTTAGCACGATTTGATGGTTATGTCAGGTCCCCAGCATCTTGGTAAGGCTGAACATGATCAGATCAAAATTCCCCTCAAAATATTCTCTTTTTGGATTTGAATATATTAATTGAAAATTCATTTTCTCATGGGTATCATGGTTTTCAATTTTGTTGTTCTAGATGTCATAATCTAATCGTTGAATGGTTAGAGAAATCTTACCTAGAAAGCTTCATGGAAAATAATAAGTTTCGATCATTCTTGATGTTTGCAAGAAATTAAAACATGAATGAATGCACTTTCGCAAGCAACCTTCAATATTTGTATGATTTCCATTTCAATCAATAAGGTAAATCTCAAGACTGGTTCAAACTAGTTATTATGGCAAATATTTTTGGCATTAAGAAAGGCCTTCATTTCATTATGCAATCTTTTTGAGTTTTTATCTTTACTTTCACACAATGATTTATATTTCTTTTAATTACTTGTATCTTTGTGATTGTAGGTTGGGAGAGATTATGTTGGCTACATTAGAAATTTAATTACACTTAGCCCTTCCTTCTAGCCCATTAGGTTAGGAGTAGGTTTAGGTGCATTTACCTCTCTAGTTACATTCCATGACTTTGCGTTTTACCCTATTCAAGTCGTGACATTTTGTTTCTTTGCTTTGATTGTTTCCCATGATCCTTTTCAGTTGAGGTTTATATCTTCTCTTCTTTTTCTTTTGTTTTCTTCTTCTTTATTGTGTTTGTTTAATAAGACTCTGCATGAAAATTATCTTACTTGGCTCAAAATACAATGTGGAAAAACTTGAAAAGGGTGGTTGTGATGATAAACAATGCTTGGATTATCTTTTATTCTCTTATCTATCTTGGGTTTACATATATTTAAAGTTAGTGATGTCTGAATGAAAAATATTATTCGTTCAAGACGAAAAACCTTTGGTCGAACTATGAAGCCCATATCTTTTTTAGGGTATTCGTTCTTATTGATCCTTTTATTTAATGGTGGTTCGACATGCCAACTCAACCAAGTCGAGAAGGGAAAGGAGAAAAAATTATAAACGAGCATTGAACTTCAATTATCGGGATCCCTCTTCCACTCTCAATATTCAATAAGTTCTTTATGCATATCATTAAGAAAATAAAATAAAGGTTGAAGAAGAGAAGGGCGTGTTGCAAAGAGAGGTGAAGCAAGCAACTTTGTTGGGGTATTGTCTAGGCCTACTGGTAGTGAAGTGATGCATGTGTTTCCTTAAGGTGACTTTGCCAGGGTACTCTTCAGGTTCACTGGCAATGGAGAAACACCAGGGAATGTACATAAAAATACTCAGTATACTTATTATCCTTCTC
Source organism: Pinus taeda (assembly GCA_000404065.3). NCBI lineage: Eukaryota > Viridiplantae > Streptophyta > Pinopsida > Pinales > Pinaceae > Pinus > Pinus taeda. The sequence continues at coordinate 15,049 of APFE030123493.1, read as the reverse complement.
CCCTATAGAAATAGTTGAGGTGTGACTGGCCTTATGTTGATGTGTTTGAAGCTAAGTAAGGAATAGAAGGTTCTATATCTTTAACCAAGATAGATGAAAAAGCCAGGGGAATCTACTTGATGAATCAATACTTCCAAAAAGATCGAGACCTTCCACTTAAAGACAAGACCTAAACATAGAAGCTAGAGTTATACCATTTTGTCACCAAGTTATAGTGTATACAAAACCATGTTATTGGACTACCATATCGAAGAAGGGATTTTATTTAAGAATCAACAATTTCCCATTCTTCAAGGGTCAATGAGCTCAAAACTTATTGAAGAGCTACACGGTGGAGGCCTAGGTGGATATTTTGGCTTGGATAAGACTACAATGTTACTAAAGGAGGGGTAACTTTAGCCTAGCATCAAAAAGGATGTTAGAAATTTTGTTGAGTGTTCTAGAGTTTTCCAACTAGAAAAGTATTTAAGTAAAAATACAAGCTTGTATAATCCATTACTGATACCAAAAAGACTGTGGCAATATGTGAGCATGGACTTTGTCTTTGCACTGATAAGGACATAGAGGAAACATGATTTAGTGATGGTTTTTGTATATAAGCTTTTAAAGATGACACATTTCATAGCATGCAAGAGGATAAGTGTTGCTACTGCAGTGGTTATTTTTTCCTTCAAGGCAATAGTGAGACTTTGTGGATTGCTAAGGACCATTACTTTACACAAGGATGCAAGATTTTTGTGTCACTTTTGGAGGAAATTATGAAATAAAATAGGATCTAAGATGTTATATACTTGAGCCTATCGTCTACATATTGATTGGCAGACTGAAGTGATGAACAAGAGTCTTGTTAATTTACTAAGAAGTTCCAGTGGTGAAAATATTGACCAATGGTATATGGTTTTGGCACAGGAAAAGTTTGCATACAATGATTCAGTGAACAAATCAATTAATAAAATTCCATTTCAAATCATTTATGTATGGTCACTGAAAGTTGTTGTGGATCTCATACAATTTCGAGATTTGAAGGAAAGGAAGAGTGTTGATGTAAGTGATTTTGCAGGCAACATGTAGCTAATAAACGAATGGGTGGAGAAACGATTGTGCAAAGTAATGACAGGTATAAGGAAATAATAGATTTGAAAAGAAGAGAAAATGTTTTTTCTTAAGGAGAACTAGTAATGACACATCTGTAGAAAGAATTATTTCCTAGGGGTACCTACATCAATTTAAAATATAAGAAAATAGTCTTATGCATAATTATTTTAAAAATCCTAAAAATGCATACAAGCTAGAGTTCTCGAGATACTTGGATATATCTTTCATATTCAATTTGGCTGATATATATGAGTTTTATGAAGGTGATCCAATGAGGAAATATGTACACCAGCTGAGTGGAAGGAACAATTACCAGTAAAGTTTGTTGAATAAGTGGAAGAAATTATTGCCACAAGGATTGGAAAGAAGACTCGCTGTAGGGAGTTACTTGAGTATTTGGTCAAATATAAAAATAGGGGATTTGAAGATGCATCATGGGTGACCGAACAAGATCTAACATGCCTCAAAGGGACTTCAATATCTAAAGGAAATACCACATGAGCTAGTAGCTCATATTTTCCTACCAAGGGTGTCTGATGTAGGAGCATCCTTAGCCTCGAGTAATTCTCATAAAAAATAGATACGTTTATGTTGAGATCATAATAAATATTGTTACTCCCATGTGTTTTAAGTTAGTGATACACCTGTTAATTGGTTTCTTATACACCCAATTGGTAGTTGCTACTACTCCTTTAACTACATTTTATTGAAGTGACGACTACTATCGAAGTTGCTAACACTCTTATGCTCATGTGATAATACTCCTATTGCATAGAGTCGATAATACATCCATAACTAACAGTTATTTAATTGTGTTGCTATAGAACAACCACTATTATAAACATTATGAGGATGAGATGAAAGTTACAAACTTGGTTTGTGCACACACTGAGCGGAAGCAAATCGACTTAGTTCTAGGAGATGAAGAGGTTGGTGGCATGGGAAGCAATTTGTTTTAGTGGAATATGAAGAGGTCACCAGTGTGAGGATAAATTACAGGAACACGAAATAAAAAATATTTTTCACTTTTGGCCTATTGGTTTTCCACGGGTTCACTTTGACTCTTAGACTCTAGCTGTTGGACTATTGACATTGGGTTTGGTTGTTGCATGTTTTTATGAGAGTGCGATTGGTTGTTGTGTGAGTTATAGAGGATGGATGGTTATTGTGTGTGATATTACTGTGTAACAACATAGGAAATTCAAGCACTTTGTAGACTCTATTCTTAGGTTTTCCTGTAACAACACATTTTGAATAACTAAATGTATTTGAATTCAAAACAAAAATTCTTTCTTTGTTCTCGTGATGAAACTTGAATTACCCTATGTTTTTTCTCTATGAAATAGTCCTTGAATTAATTAACATAGTATCCAAAATCCAATAGACTGGGTTGTGCACTTTGTAACAAAAATCATGATTCTAAAGGTGCTTTGAAAGCTACATAATCTAGGTTGTTTCACTAATTTTGAAGCTTTTAGCTTAGATTCTAATAACTACTTTTTATGGAATTCATTTGTGTTATGAGTGGGGTTTTTGTGGAACTCACACCACTTTCTCGCATCTTTCTTCATCTTCCTATTACCATTCTTTGTTTGTTACTTTGATGGGTTGTCTTAGGGTGGTCCAGCTTGGATTTGTCCTTTGTTTTATGGTTTTGTGATGCCCTTTTCCTACTTTTACTATGACAGATTTTCAAATCCAAATTATGTCTTATTTTTTAAAAATGTTTGCTCAATTTTAACAACGTATCGATATGTTGCACCAGTCAAGGAGTTGTCTAGGAACATCATTTGTGTCTAGATGTATCTATGCAAAAAATTAGAGTACTTGAGCACGACATGTTGCTCATAGTCCTTGATAACGAACTTGGTGAATAAAGTATGAAATATATTTGTGAATTCTAGCATTTATTGTTCCCTTTCCTGCCATAGTGTGGTCCATCTCATGTACTAGTCTTCATAACTTCCAATAGGGTAATGTTGTTCCTTAATAACATCACTAAAAGAGTCTTGATTGGGTGTGAATGAAAATAGTGTGGATTTATCCATGTCCCCTTTCTCAAATTAAGCTTCCCACTAGTCCTTGATATTGGAGGTGACCTTAAGGAGTGAAAAAGTAATATTTTCTCTATCATAAAAGTTATAGACGAAAATATCCTTCTATCGTATTTAACCATTTTTCTAGAGCATGTGCATCTATCTAGCCTTCAAATATAGGAATATCAAAATTTACTTCTACCATAAAGGGGGAACCACCTCTTAAGTGGCCAATGGATGAATATGTGTCACATATTGGTAATCACTAAAGGATATGGGGAAAATTATCCATCATGGCATTAATTTGTCACTTGAGAGCTTCTTTGAGCAATAGTTTGATAGGATATCCTACTCCCGCATCTTTATTTTCTTCTGCTATGGGGAGCCATTGGGTTTGAAGAGGAAAACCTTTCAAGGTCTTGAGAAATTTAAGTCCCAACTCCTTATAACCCAACCGTTGGGGACATGCACAAAAGAATAGAGAAAGAGCAGACCACTCTGATGCCATTGATCCAAATTTATAAAGGGAATGGAAGGAAATATAGATTTATAACCAAAACATAGAAATACAATGAAAATTGACTTTAATTACTAAATGGAAAATGTTGAAATTATATACATGAAAAATTAAAGCAAACTAGCTCGAACAATGGAAGCTTATCTTTGAGAAGAGATGTGATGACTGTAGGACTTCTAGAACTATGTTACAATGAGGCTTGGAGGAAATTTTATTATGAAGAATCAATTAGAAACCCTCAAAATCCAAAAACCTGCTGCTAGGAGATGAAGTGCCAAGGATAATGCGCCTCGATGGGTATGTTGGAATGTCAAATTCCCAAGGTCATAACCTTGGCATACGGTCACTATTTAGCATGCACGATATACTATAAGAGATATTTATCCAAGGAGTACAATTTCAAATTGTTGGCCCATTTCCCCATAAAACTTAATTTAGGGCCTCAAATCAGTTTCGAAGTTTAGGACCTAAAAACTGCCAAAAATAGAAAACTGCCAAAACATGAAAATTATGTTGTGAGCTAGTGGAATAAATGGGTGTCCACTGAAATCCACGTATATTAGAAGGTGCATGTACTAATGAGGATTCGTTCATTCAATGCAAGAAGAGATAGATTCTATTTACCATAATCATATAAATGATGTTATAAAGCATCCACATGAAAAGTAAAAGATTGATACAAAATGGGTATAAAAGACCAAGTAAAAGCGTGACAAGAGTGTTGAAAGGCATAAGGGAAAATCACTTGCTAAGGGATTAAAATAGAGGCATGTGATTGTTTATGAATATACATTTGCATTAATAGGAAGGATTGAGAAAGTTAGAATGATGATTTCACTAATACCTCAAGAAATGGAGCATTCATCACATGGATGAGAAAACTTCCTTTTCGAATGGATATTTAGAAGACAAAGTCTATGTGGAATATCCATAATGTTTTGAAATGAAAGAAAAAGTACATCAATCATGCAAGTTAAAGAAGGATCTGTATGGCCTCAAATAGACACTAGGAGTATGGTATCCTAATATTAATAGATTTGTTTTAGAGAATAACTTCATAAACAAGTAAGATTGATCATACTCTTTACTACAGACACAAAGGTAATGATATTATTATCATAATTTTGTATGTTAATGATTTTTTGTATATTAGTAGCAGCTCTAAGGTGAAGGATTAGTTCAAAATTGCTTTGACATAGGAATTTTAAATGAAATATTTTTCTCTTATTCAATATTTTCTAGGAATAGAGGTTTATCAAAGTGAGGATGCAATTTTCATTTGTCAAAGTATGCAAAATATATGTTCAATAAATTGATATGGTTGATTGTAAATCATCCTCCACTCCAAGTTCTCATGGAGGTTTGTTGTGAAGAGATGATGGTGTTGAAATGATTCATGATATGGGTTATAGAACTATTGTTGGAAGTCTAATGTTTCTAACCCACACAGGGCCTAATATTTATTATTTATTTTCTCTTTTTCAAGATACATGATAGATCCATCAAATACATATGTAGGTTGTGAAGATAATTTTGAGGAATGTGAATGGAACGTAAAAGTTTGATATTCATTACTACACTTATAAAAGTTTTAAGCTTGTTTACTTCAGTCATTATGATTATAGAGGTCATTCCGATGATCAAAATTATGCATTAGTTAATTAATTTTCTTTGGATTTCAGTTTCATTACTTAGACATGAAAGAAGAAAAGCATATTTTTCCTTTCATACTTATAAGAAGAGGTTGTTGCAGTCTCCTAGATAGGTACAAATACATTAAGAATTAGAAAAATACTAGAATAAAATGGAGAGAAGCAAATCTCAGCCTATAGTGATTTATTTTCATAACATGAGTTCCATCAAATTAGCCAAGAATCAAGTATATCATAATTGGACAAAACATTTTAACTTAAAATATCATTTCCTTCAAGATTTGATGTAAAACAAGGAAATATCACTAAGGTATATAGGGCTCTATAATAGCTTGCAAACATTCACATCAAGATAGCTACAGAAGTCCAGTCTTTCACACTTTGAGATCAAATTGTGGACCCTCTTATTATTAACGAGGAGTATGTTGATAACTGGTCTGAGATTATGCATGTCATGCCATGCATGCAATTCATATTTGATTTTTTTTTTTGACAAATAATGTTTATATATAGTTGACATTATTTTAGATTTACTAGCCAAATAATGCATGCACAATGCATAACTTTCTTTCCAAAATAAATTATCACGATGAATGAAATACTTGTTTTGTAAGAATATAAACACCAATATTAGGAGTGATATCCTCTATTATCATGATCAATATTGAATGCATATAATATATGCAACTATGGAAATGAAAATTTATTTTTGTTTATGTCTAGATTTAGGTGATCTTATTCTATTATTTTTATTTTATTATTTATGTTACCTTTTCTATGGTATACAAACTATTTGTTCTATAAGGATGATAAATCCTTAATTAGGAGCCAAATATTTTATTATGATGATCAACCTTGAACACCTTTGGTTTGGTGTGTCCAACATGTTAATTTTTTTAGGGCTATATTGTTCTTTTCTTTAGATAATTGTATTTAATTATTTACACATTGAATTCACCCCACAACATCATAACATTATTCAACAACATATGAAATTATATAGAAAGAAAAATATCATCATCAATGCAGCAGAATATAAAGGAACAATAGAAGAAAATAATTCACACATAGAAATGCCAAGATTAGTTGGAGACTTGCAAAAAACCCCACAAGTGGGAAACCCTTTCAAAATATTCTTCTTATTAGATTTTCATTGAATGTTTCAACAAAGAGAGAGTACAATAATCCAATTTTTTATCCACAAGAATATCCACCAAAATAAACTAAGCCATGTCTAGAAGATGAACCCAAAAACACTATTAATCAATGTCATAATCTAGAGGCATGCGGTCAACTATCAACATTTGTGGTCCACTAACAAAATTTGCTGTCAACTGTAAAATGAAAGCCTAAGTCCCAACCACATAGAGAGAGAGACGTGTGTGGTTGAAACCCTCTAATCACAGACATAATCTTGCATGCATGTGGTTACAATCGAAATATCTTGTGGCCACTGTGCAATTGAGAACCAAAAATCTTAATCACATGTGCGAGCTTCAAACCTTGCAGTTTTGGACCTCTGTGAATCAACTTCCACGAACCAACATCAGACTTATGCGAGCCAAAAAAAAAGAAAGAAGAATTATTGATGATCTCCAAGTGAGGGTCACTTGACTTGTATTTATAGCCACCCAAGTGTGTCCAACTCCTTTTTGGGTTGACCTATCCTTTTGTGCACATGTGTGTTTCCATATTAAAATATAATTTTCCTTCAGCAAATTGAATTCTTTGAAGGCCTAGGAGGGGTCTTTCTTGATGAAGGTTATCCAATAGATGGAATTTGTCCTTGAGCTACCAAATTAACAGAACAATGGGAATCAAAATATATTTTTGTTTATGTATGAACTCAAGTGATTCACTTGTTATTATTTTTATTTTATTATTATTGATTTCTTTGTTATGTTGGTATAACTTATTACTTAGCGAAAGAGATAAGTGTGAAAAATATCTTCAATAAGAGTAATTATATTCTTAATCTTCATCCTAAATTTGTTTGAAACTTATAAAAATGAGAATCACATAAGAAAATAATCCACACAATTTCATTAATTCATCATTTTAGACACAAGAATTTTGGTACTATTATTACTATTAGTGATAATATTAATTGCAATAAAGTCAAATCAATTTTAAGTTATCATATTAAAATTAAAATTAATTAGTTAATTTTTTCGTGTCATCCTATAATCAAATAATTTGAAGATAAAATTCATCTTAAATATTATTTTCATATTTTATTCCATTATTTAATATTTTATAGAATATAAAAATATATATGGATTATTACCATTTACATATTCATTTGTTTATAATTCAATAAACATAAATGCATGACAATGTAATTAACAATAATGATTGATAATTATTTGTATAAAAATAGAACAATAAACATAGTGTAGACAAACTAAAATTGTGTTTAGCATTTTATTTAAATAAAAATTAATATTTAGTATTTTATTTAGTCCCGCTAGATATGGGTGATGCATGAAAAATATGAAACATTTATTGACCAAATGAATTCCTCCCCGAGCTCACATAACAATGGACTTCGATAGAGACATGGTTTTGCATTCCATTGTGCTTCAGGATTGGAACATGAAGGTGGTGATAAACGCACCCTCCCCTGACATTTATAGCACATTACAATCTAGTATGCTCATCTTTCCGCTTGGAGAGACATCCTTCAAGTTATATCACACAACCCACATAACACAAGCATATCAACTTCCACTCAACATCGTAACAACTCGTTAGGTGAACAAGCATTTTGTTGAGGAGTTTGGAGTTAGGCTGTCATGTAGTCATGGTGCTTGAATCTGGTTGCCCACATAGAGGAGTTTGTGGCAGAGGAAGACCTCCCCTTCCACTTGGCATGAATAAGGAGATGGAAATTATTATTGTACCATCCCCCATCATTTTTGTAAAATGGTAGTAGAGGCAGAGACTTAGGAATTCAAAGTGCCAACAGACTAGCTTTAAGCTTTGAGAAACCTCCTTAGTCTCCACTTTAGGCACCAGGTGGATATAAACATTATGTTGGAAGACAATGTGTTGGATATTTAGTTCCAGGTGCACCATGCCAAGGCATCTTATCAACGCATCATGAACCTTCCAAGCATGCAATGTCAGGTGGCCTTGTGTCTCCTTCGAAAAACAATGTTGTGGATTCTCCATCACTCTCTCCAGTTTTTTTAGATACTCCACATCTAGGAATCACAACCCCTCGTCAAAGATTCATCAGAATCACAAATATTCAAAGGAAACACTAGCCGGTTTGGGCCCTTCCCACAACTGAAGCAACCACTTCAGCAACTAAGGGGTCTCATCTCTTCATAATGAGTTAACACAACTAGTGTTAACTAGCCAATTGATTCCAATAGTGCACCCCTTTATTAATGATCCAGATTACTACAAGCCCTATGATGTGGTCTAGGAAGACCCTCGAGAATGTTAAATGGGAAACACTTATCTTCCAAGGTTGGTCTTATCATGGCTACAATGTTCCAATGCTCCTAGTCCTACATTGTAATTATTCTTCTAGTCCCATTTATAATTTTGCTCCTAGTTCTATTTGTAATGTTGTTTTGTAGTCATCATGAGGACCTCTAGTTTCTCCTATATGGGAAGAGGTTTCCTTCCACTTCTAAAATATTCCCTAGTTCTCATCCTTTATCTTATGATCATGGATGGATTTTGAGAACCTCATAGCTCTTATGAATGTAATTTTTCTACAATTGTAATACAAAGCCTTTTACATACCATAAGAAAATAAAATTATTTAACCATATAATAGTGTATATATAAATACATCAACCTTTATTTTAAAAAGAATACATTATTTTAACGTATTAGTAAAAAAAAAAAAAAACATACTTATTTAGTAAAAAATACGAGTTAATTAATGAGATAGAATATTTCCAACTAGATTTTTTTTTTTTTTTTATTAATTAAAAAAATATTTTCTACATGAGACAATTTATTTTGTAATAACCATTATAATTAGATAATTTATTAGTCCATGCCTCACCAAGGACTATAGCATTCGCCTCAGTGTCAAATTGCATTGACCATCCATTATTTTGTTTCTTTTTCATGATTTTAGCCAAAGTTTCGGGAAAATGAAGATTTTTTCTATTTTGCATTAATTCAAAAATAATTTTATAATTCCTTGTAAATCTTATTTCTAATTTCAGATTGGCCTAGCACCTTCCAATGGGACATAATCCAACTAGTGGAGAGCGTTTTATTTTTGGTATTTGTCAGTACCTAACAATTGATTTAAAAATAAACAAAAAACTAATTTTCTAAGTAGAAATTCCGTCGGTGAGTCCTCTGACATTAACACTAACATTGGCACTATTATGGTACTACTCTTCCCTATGATTATAGAAATGACATGGTTGCAGGTCCTTTGAGTAGGCGGAGGGCAGTGTTAGGCTACACAAGTCATTGTGCGGATATATTTTTACAAATTTCCAAAACGTATATAATAATAATGTTTAAGGAGGATGAGGTATGTGCAGGAGAATAGGGAATATTATCATGTTTCGTTGTGTTGATATTTTACTATGTGTATTACGAAGTTTGTGCGGGAGAGAATTTGCGTAGAGATTTTTATTTTGGAGCTATGTATCTTTGTGGAATGATTAATATTGTTAATTTCAGTGTTCTAATTTTTCCAGGCTATGCAGTCGTGTTCTGCATTATCAGATTATCATCAGGAAATGGTTTTTGATCTCTTTCTAGTTCGGTCTGGCTAAAAATTAATAGGTCAAGCTTGTGTAGTGGCGGTTGTGCAAAGGAAGAATGTGGTTGTTCAAAGGTGGTTGTGTGAAGGAAGAATGTATGGAGGAAGCGTGTGTGGAGGAATTTGTGTGGAGAATAACATTACTCAATTAATTCAGTATTGTTTCAAAAATTAGTGCTAAAATTGAATCTTTGCGGAGGACAAGGTATGTGTGTGAGATTCCAATGTGCAGAGCTTTTACTATGTTTATATTTTATGGGAAATATGAAATTAGGATGGGGCATTTTCAGGAGAACTATGATTATGTATTGTATGAACATATGCATAGGAGAAGAAGCGTGTAGGGAGGCAGGAGATTTCATTGTGTGGGTCTTTTACTAGGTTGAGATTTTATGGCAAAGATGAAATTAGGACAAGGTATTTTCGGGAGAGCTATGGTTATGTATTGTATGAAGGTATGAGTAGGAGAACAAGGAATATTATTATGTTCCTCTGTGTGGAGTTTTTACTGTGTGGAGATGGCATATGCTTTTTGATTTCTCGAATAAATCTAATGCTTTTACAAATTTTCAGATCGTATATCGTATGAATGTTTACGAAAGACAAAGAATGTCTGGGAGAGTGGGGAACATTATTATGTTACATATGTGAACATTTTACTATGCTGAGTAGAAATTATCTGTGGGAGATAGATTACATACAACTTTTATTTGGACAGGGTATAAAGTTTGTGTGAGAGATTTCATTGTGCGAAGCTTTTATTAGGACTAGGTATTTCTCGGACAGTTCGGGGTGCATGTGGAAATTAATGAAGATGCACATGTTTGTCAATTTTCTCACAAATATAATATTTTACACATTTCTCGATGGTATATCATATACATTTTTACATAGGACGAGGTATGTGTAGGAGAGCGGGGTATATTATTATGTTTTGTTGTACAAAGATTTTGTTGTGTGGAGTACGAAGTATGTGGATGGGAGAAATTCCGTAGATAATTTATTTTAGAACTACGAATATTTTTAGAGAATGGGGTGTTTGCAGAAGAACATAGTGATTAAAGTTCTTAATTTTCATTGCGTGGTACTTTTACTATGGATTTGTGCGAGAGAATGAGTGGTACATAACACGATTTTGTAATTTTTCTTCTTTTCCATATGTAGTAACACAGAATCACTTTCCCTTAGCTAGTTTCATAATCAATATTGCTTTACAAATACTCATTTGCAATTGACTACTGTAAATTTTATGACTTGCAATATAATTTACTGATTTCCGAGCAAATCTGTTTATTTTACACATTTCCTAATAGTATTTAGAACTATGAATCTTTGAAGAGGACATGTATTTGTGGGATTAAATTACTCTAGGTGGATATTGGTGGCCACCCTCCTATTCCACCTAGATCCTCGAGTGAGTTTAATCTGTTTCCTTGTTTATTTCAACAATTACTAGTTTTAGCAATTTTTCGGGTCCTGAACTTCCTGATCCATTTTTTCTCTCGGCATTTTCAATTGTAGCACAACTTACTATTTTTAGCAGTTTTTCGGGTCCTGAACTTCCAGAGCGATTTTGAGGTCCTAAATGATGTGTTTTAGGGAATCTAGGGGCAACATGGGTCCATGGACCAATGTTTCCCTTCCCGAAAGTGGTAGTGCTCAGATATATCTTTCTAACGAGCTATTTTACGTGTCAAACGGAGATCGTATGACAAAGTTACGACCCTGGGAAGTTGATGTACCAATTTACCCAAACGGGGCCCACAGTTTGGTGTTTCATCCTCTAGGGTTAGGTTTTGGAATGTTAAGGGTTTTCCATTGTTTCTCAACAATAAATAGGCCTTTGAGCCTCATTGTAACATAGTTCAGAGGCATGTAGCCACCACATCTCTTCTCAGAGATAAGCTACCATCGCCCTAGCTGGTTTATTTCCATTACTGTTTGTAAGCATATTTCAGTATTTTACATTAATGAAATGAAGTATTATTTCCACTGCATATATGTGTTTATGGTTATATCTATAATTTGTTGCGTTCCTGTTTAAGTCCGAATCAGTGGTATTAGAGTAGTCTACTTTTTCTCTGTTTTTCTTTGCATGTCCCCAACAAGGTCGAGATATAAGGAGTTAGGGCTTGAACTGGTCAAACCTTTGCAAGACCAGCCTCGCAAATCCCGATGAACTCCCATTGCAGATGTGAAGAAAGATGAAGGGGCAGGAGATCCTATCAAAATCTTGCTCGAAGAAGCCCTCGAGCGGCAACAGAACGAGATGATGGACAACTTTGCTCAGATCCTTCAGCAGCTACCCAGAAGCGATGCATCAGCTTCCAACAGCTACTCTGGAAATGCCATGCTCTTTAAGGTACAAGTTAATTTTGAAATCCCCATATTTGAGGGTCAGATAGACGCAGATGCCATAGATAAATGGTTAAATCTGCTAGAGGGTTATTTGTCTGTTCATGAATTTTCGAGTCAGGAAAAGAATGTTTTCGCTCTTCTCAAAGCAGCCCCCCACGTCAAGGACTGGTGGGAAACCTACTGTGAGAAGAAGGATGAAAGTATTGGCTCACTATTTTCAGCCGCACCCACCTAGAATTCATTCCGGGATGCCATCAAGGAGCAATACTACCCTGTCGGAAGCTATGAGGATGAATACATAAAGTGGACCACGCTGTGGCAGGGAAGGGACCAAGAGGTGTCGAAGTTCACCAATATTTTCCCTACCCTTCGCACAAAGTTGGGTATCAAGGATTCAGAGTAGTATTTGATACTCAAATACCACGACCGCCTGCACAAATACATCCAAGAAGAAATAGAATTCTTGAACATCTCCTCGCTCGGCACAACATACCGATATGCCGTCAAGGTCGAGTAGAAGTTTAAACAAAAGAAGCAAGACTTTGTGTCTGCGAATACAAAGCAAAGGAAAGGTGCCCCTAAACCATAGAACAAAGGACAAAGCCAAGGTGGGGCAGCCAAGACAACCCGCCAAAGCTGCAAGCAAGGAACAGCGCTGCGAAGCTGAAAAAGGACACGAGAAAATGGTGTGAGTTCCATAAGAGCTCCACTCACAACACAAGTGAGTGTCAGGCCAAGCAGTCACTGGTGGCTGAGCTAAAGGTTTCAGAATCAGATGCATGTTCTTACTCTGAGTCAGAACCCGAAAAAGGGAATGACAAAGGGAAGCAAATCATTGATGCAGATCCCAATGCCACTGTTGCTACTGCCAAGATCCAGAGGAATGAACCCGAAGATGCAGAGGAGGAGGAGCATCTCTTCCACTCCCAGATGTGGGTAAAGGGACCCCCGCTACAATTCATTGTCGATAGTGGGAGCTAAAAGAAACTCATCTCGGCAGAGGTCGTGAAGCGGTTCGGCTTACTGACCACAACACATCCACAACCGTACACCATCAGGTGGCTTCACCAAGGATGGGATCTTCGCGTGAGCCAACGGTGTCACCTTCCATACAACATCAAGCCCTTCACAGATGAGGTATTGTGTGAAATTTCTCCCCTTGAAGTTTGTGATGTATTATTAGGAAAACCATACTTGTGGAAGTGACATGTTGTGTATGAATCAAGGCCCCGTGCTGTTATTATTACATTGGGAAATAAGTTGTACAGGATACCAGAGATAGCACTGCCTACCGCCATCTCTTTGATTACTGCAAAAAAATGTAGTAAGCTCATTTCCAAAATTGGGAAATTTGTTTTCCTGATGATACACCCTCAAGGAAAGAAGAAGACGGTGGCCACGGCCTCTAGACAGGGCCCCTCTGCATGACAACTACAGATGGACAAGGTCATGGAGGAGTACGAGGACATCTTCACCTCCCCCGTAGGGGTTCCTCTGCATTGTCAGGGCAAGCACTCCATTGATCTGACCCGAGGTGCGCCGCTACCCAATGGACCAATTTATCAGTGCTTCATTTTGGAGAATGATGAAATCAAGAGACGGATTCAAGAGATCTTGTAGAAAGGTCACATCCGTATGAGTTCATCGTCTTGTGGGAGCCCGATCGTGTTGGTAAAGAAGAAGGATGGGACTTGGAGACTTTGTATTGACTATCGTGCACTCAACAAGATCAATGTCCATAATAGGTACCAGATTCCACAGATTGATGACCACCTGGACTAACTAAAGGGGGAGAAATATTTCAGCAAGATCGATCTGAATTCACGATATCACCAGGTACCAATCAAACCCTTTGATGTGTGGAAGACTGCCATCAAAGCCAAGGAGGGCCTTTTCGAATGGTTGGTTATGCCTTTTGGATTGACGAATGCTCCTACAACCTTCATGAGGCTAATGGATGACATCTTGCAACCATTCACCAACTCATTTGTAGTAGTATACTTGGACGACATTCTGATCTTCAGCCAGAGTTCGGAAGAGCACCTCCACCACATCCGACAGGTTCTCCAAACCCTGTGGCCACACAAGCTATGTGCCAATTTGGAGAAATGCACTTTTGGCATGACCCAAGTTTAGTATTTGGGATACATTATTGATGAACAAGGGGTGCATGTGGATCCAGCCAAGATCCAAGTCATTTGAGATTGGCCATCTCCAACCACTCTGAAAGAGCTCCGCAGCTTTCTAGGTCTTGCCAACTTCTACTACAGGTTTGCGTTGGGGTTTTCTCATATCACTTGGCCCTTGAGTCAAGTCAACAAGGGAGGAGCGAAAGAAAAATTCTTTTGGCCTGAATCTCAACAAAAGGCATTCATAGAGTTGAAAGATCGCCTTTGCACAACACCAGTGCTCACGTTACCAGATTTAGAACAACCATTTGAGGTCGAGATAGATGCCTCTGACTATGCTATTGGGGCAGTCATTAATCAACATGGGCATCTAGTGGCATATCACAGTGAAACACTTTCAGACACAATCTGGAAGTATCCCACTTATGATAAAGAGATGTATTCCATTATGTAGGCTTGCCGAAAATGGAAGCATTACATTTTGGGGAAGGAAACGGTCATCCACACAGACCACT
>APFE030123482.1:0-11684 GCA_000404065.3 Pinus taeda | reverse complement strand
CAATTCCATTCATCAAGCTACACGTGGCCAAGGGGAGGGATTGAATACATCCCTCATTGCGTGCTAATGTTTGGTGATTTAGACTCGTGCAATATGAGCCTAGGTCGTAGGATTAAACAAGGTGGATCTATGGTCAGGAATGATCGTGCATGTAGGTGGGTCCAGGGGGTTAAGCGCTGTGCTTCTAGGTACCACGATATCTTCCACTGTCGTTGGATCAGGAGAGGAGATTGGACGGTTGAGATTAAAGAGGCAAGTCTGGACGAGGAATATATCCCGTACTTGTTTCATTTCATGGCGGGAATCAGTGACTTTAGCATGTTCAACAGGTTCATGGGTTTTTTCCCAAGTGGACCCATTATCCTTTCAGATTGGTATCCTATTAAATGTAAAGTGGGTGCTTGGCGCCAGCCCGAATTGTATCTCATTCGTTAGATTTCGATGGGATGATCGAACGGTCTTAACATTTTTTTTCTTTTGAAAGTTCTAAGGTTTTGTAGGTAGGGTTCGAGATTTCGACCTTTAGCTTGATGCCCTTGCCCCACAGTTCCTCATGGGCTCTTGTATTTTATGTAATTTATTTTCCATATTAATGAAATAGAAGGTACGACTCTTGCTTCAGCCAAAAAAAAGGATTTATGAGTATTTTTCTTCAGGAAAACAAAACAATTAATATTACATGTGGAATTGACCTACAAGATTTTGATGCTTTGTAAGATTTGTGTTTGCCAAGTAAATGAGATGAGAATTACTGTAATATCCATATATTTGAGGTGACCAATTAATAATCACCGCATATGATAAGGTGATGGTGAGCATACATATAGGAAAAATTTTGTTTATGACCATGATGGTTATGTGTGACATCACTGATTAAAACGATTGAGATGACACCCATGAAGATGATCATAAATAAACACTAAATAACAATAATATATAGATTTGCAGTAAAACCAAATATTAGCTTGAAGTAATTCAAATGTTAGTCAACACTTCCCTCATACGACATGGAAACTATTTGAGATATTCTTAATGATAATATTTGAAACAAGAAATAAATATTGAAAAAATTATTTGGCATGGATTATATGAAATAATGCATTCTTAATGCATTAATTCGTTATCACCTAGGACTTGTATCATAGGTGCTAATATGAGATTATGCTTATAATTTTATAGATATGCATGAATTTTTGGAAGAAACTAAAATACTGACTTGTCACTCAACCAAATAGTCAATTCATTATGATATTTAACATGATACATATGAGGCCAAAATCTAATTATTTACAATAAGATTTGACATAGCACAAGTTTTTTGTATTTGCATAAAAATTTCAAGATAACGTTTAAGTTTCTCAAAGATAGGGAGTATGTGATGCCACATTTTGTTTGGCTTTATTTTCAATATAATTTGGATGTTTGTTCTTGGTTGAATTGATGACTTATCTCATACGTGGATCAAAAACTAATGCATTTTAGGCCTTGTTTTCGATATTATGTATAATACTTGTGTCTAATATATGTGGGTGACTGCATATGCATGTGACGCACATTGTAACATCCTCGAGTTAAAAGTTCATGTAATAAAATTTAATAAAGGTAAAATACGACCACGGTCAAGGAACACTTATTCCAAGCTTAATGTTGGGCAAAATATCTTAGTGGGAATCACTTGATGTGTTTATGGTTGAAGGAAAATTACAAAAGGAAATGGCAAGGACTTTGAAAAGGCACAAAGGTATTTTTGGAATTTTTTTTATGAAAATAAAGGAAATTAGGAGAAAAGGGAGGTGAAAGGTCACATGTTGCATGTGAGGAGGAAAATGAAGGAAAATAATGGAAAAGAGAAGAAATTAAGGCATGAATAATAAAAATACATCAAAGCATCAGTTGGTATCCATTTTTCAGTTCATTTTTGGAATTAGTTTTCAGAGAGGAGAAGAGCACCAAGAGGAGAAGGAAAGAAATCAAGAAAAAAGAGGACAAGGAAATCAAAGGAAGGACAAGGAAAGCTAAGGAAGGACAAGGAAATTAAGGAAAAGTTGGATCAAGTAGTTTCAATAGGAATACTTGCAGGTAATAGGTTGCATGTATGATTTCCTAGTTAGTTTTGACATGCATGGTATGTGCATGTTGGTATTTGGTTCTTTTGTTGTCATCGACATAGGTTTGCTAGTTTTTTACAGTGGATTTTAGCCTAGCCTTGCCATTTTTGAATAGCCATGGTGTGATGGGAATTTTCACGGTTTGAGATTTGGATTACCAGAAGATTTTGGATCTGGGTGAGGTGGTCTCAAGAAAATTCCCAAAGGCCTAGGAATCCCTTAATCAGTAATGGATGGATACATGATAATTCCTGAAGGTGGAGACGGAAAAAATAATTCCTCAAGGTATTAGAGAAGATAATCTGAGGCATCCAAGCTCAGTTTGGTTTTGTGATCTCAAAACTAGTTAGGTGAGGTCACGGTATGGTGAGGGTGGAGGTGGTTTAACCTATGGATCCCCTTGGTTGTTTATGGATTGGTTTATCCCATGAGATCCCACATTCATGCTTGGAATATGGCATGGGGGGGATTGGATGAAAAAAATATTTGGTTCAGCCAATCTATGGTTGGGGGGTACGTGGAAGTCCCGAATTAGGTTGGAATTGCCTATGTTCAATAAGAGCTAAGTTTCCCTTTCTTTTGATGAGTAAATGTGCATGTTATTATGTGGATTTAATGGTTGTTCTCTCTTTTTTATTTATCTGGTGATATGCCAGTTATAAGCATGGTTATATGATAGTTCTCAATCATGGATATTCTCATGTTTTTATTTGTAACTGAATGAATAATGAATGTAAGACCTAATTGGTGTTATAACAGCTAATGTGAGAAGGCATTGACCCTTTTTGTTAAACCTCAGATAAGTTTTAAGTCCCTTATGTTGAGACTTTCATTCATGTGTAGGTTGCATATTTACCAGGGTAGGTCAAGTCTCTGATCAAGTTTGTTATCAAAAGCATTGTCTTAATGTTTGTTATGAGTTCTAAAAGTTTCATAGAGTTATGGGTAGAGGCTAATCCCCAACCCTAGAAATTAGCCTTAAATATCACAGTTGTTGGCATATCACAGGCAGAAAAAGGCTATAATCACGCTTAGGAAGGCTCATGGGAGCGACTGAAGACCCATAGTCTCTTGGAGGCCTTGGCAAGGGAGTGACTGGGGATCTAAGTCATGAAAAAGGAGAGTTATCTCAGGGGTCGTACACTTGGAGGGGTTGGGTTTCTCCTAGAGGTCTTGTAGCACTTGAGAGAAGTCGGTAAGGTCTTAAGTTTCTGAATTCATTTCCTGAAGATCATATAGGAGGTTGAGTCTTATCATAGTAGCCCCTCCGCTCATGTTTACTAGGGAAAGTTGGTGAAAGTGGGTAGGTATGAGAGGAGGCGTGTTACAGGGTGGTATCAGAGTGGGTTGCACTCTCTTGGGTAAAGTATGATGTTGTCAAGGTTATGGTTGTCATACATGGTGTTATGGAATATAGTTGGTAAGATTATGCATGATGTTGTTATGTTGTTATGTTGATGTGTTGATATGATT
Organism: Pinus taeda; assembly: GCA_000404065.3. Lineage (NCBI taxonomy): Eukaryota > Viridiplantae > Streptophyta > Pinopsida > Pinales > Pinaceae > Pinus > Pinus taeda. The sequence goes on along the minus strand of APFE030123482.1, from coordinate 8,103 downwards.
ATATGGATATGCTTATGATTATACATGTACATGCTAATGTGGATTGACCTTGAATATGGGATAAGCCTCCCCTAAACGTCACTAAGGTATGGATTTGATTTTGGTATCTATTTGGTTTATCTGACATGGTACATTTTCAAGAAGAAGAGAATCAAAGATGACGAGAAAAACGGTAGACTACAGTTCTCATGACTCTCCCTATAGATCAGTTGGGTAGCAAGGAGAAGAGTATTCTCCTGGTATAGCAGATACATTGAGGAACTTGAGGGCATAGATCATAAGTTGAAAAGCAGACAATGATAGGCTGGTTGAGACTTAGGAAAGGCTTGCAAGGGCTCAGGAGAAGCACGTAGAGGTTAATGTAGAAATCCTTCAGATCTTGTTAGAGTTACAGGGACAGGGACAATTGAGGATCAATCAAGAGTAGGAAGAGAAAAATAATGGAACTTATGGTAGTAGGTCTCGGTCTATATACAGGTTGGATAGAGGGGACACAGTTAGAGGTAGAAAATAATTAGATACACCTGACAGGAGAACTGATATGTATGGGCATCATTCTAGTTCCTCATCTAGGAGACATCACCATAGTCATCACCATCATCATCCTTATGGGAGGGGAGAGTATTTACCTGAGGGGTTCAAGAAATTCAAGCCTCCTACATTTGATGGAGAGATGAAGAAGGAAGAAGATGCAGAGGCATTGTTTCTTGGGATGAAGTAATTATTCAAATTGCGTAGCTACTCATAGAACATGAAAGACAAGATAGCCACCTTTAGTCTTAAAGGGAAAGCAGAAATTTGGTGGGAAGATGTGAAGAATTCCAAGGGCATTCGAGAAGAGGAGTTGATTCGGGAGGAGTTTGAGAGACTCTTCAAGAATAAGTATTTGTCAGAGAGGTACTATGATGACAAAGCTAAGGAGTTTTATGAGCTGCAAATGGGTTCTATTGTAGATGATGAGTACACTAGCAGGTTCCTCAAGTTGTTGAGGTATGTGCCTTATCTCAAGGATGAGAAGGCTAAGATTCAAAGGTTCATTAGTGGTTTGCCAACAACATATAGAAACTAGATTGATTTTAATGACCCTAGATCACTAGAGGAGACCATCTGGAAATTGAAACATTGTTATGAGCAGTCAAAGCGCAAAGATGAGCCTAAACGTGACTTGAAGGGAAATGATAAAGTTAAAGGGAAGTGGCCACCGAAGTGGGGAAGACCTCAGGATGTAGGTCAGAAAGAAAATGTGGTTCCTTACAAGAAGTTCAATACAATTGAGAAGGGACATGGGTCACATCTTGGAGATCAAAAGACTAGAGTTGACAGTAGAGGACCGTTGTAGTGTTGGATATGTGGCAAATATCATCGTAAGAAGGATTGTCCATTGTACCAGGGAGGTAGGCGTCATATATGTAGTGCTCATGAGGCGCAAATAGTTTGGAATGTTGGTCATAGTATTCCTTGGATCTATGTAGCTATCGACAACAAGAAGGTAGATCATCAGGCATCCATTATTGAGATGGAAGGTAAGCTCCATGGTTGAGTTATTTCTATTTTTATTGATCTTGGATCTAACTATAGTTATGTTAATCTTGACCTGGTGGATAAGTGTGGCTTGAGAAAAGAAGTGAATGCAGAGTCTTGGTTGGTGCAGTTGGCTACATGTACTAAGAAGAGAGTTCATCACTAGGTAAGAGCTTGTGCATTTGAATTGAATGGTATGTCTACCGCAAGACATTTGAATGTATTGCCATTGGAATCACATAATATGATTTTGGGTATGGATTGGTTGTATCTTCATAGGACCAAAGTAAATTTTTATGACAAGGCTATTGAGTGCCTAGATGATAATGGGGAAACGAGAATATTTCAAGGAAAGAAGAAGCCTAGATCAGTGAGGATGGTCACAACTATGTTAGCTAAACACAGTTGCAGGAAAGGGTGTGTAATGTTTGCAGTTCATATTTCCAGTGACAAGGGTAAGGATTTCAAGATGCATAAATCTTCAAGAGGTACCCTGTATTACAGCAGTTTCAAGATGTGTTTCCAGTAGAGATTTCATAGTTTCCTCCCCACATGGAAGCATATTTTTTTATTGAGTTGGTACCAGGGGTAGCATCAACATCAAAAGCACCTTACAGGATGAGCACACCGGAGTTAGCAGAGTTGAAGTTGTAGTAGAAGGAAATTATTGATAAGTGGTACGTTAGGCCAAGTGTATCACCTTGGGGTGCACCAATATTGTTTATGAAGAAGAAGGATCGTACTCTCAGGTTATGAATTGATTACAGGCAGTTGAATAAGGTGACCATCAAGAACATGTATATGTTTTCAAGGATTGATGACTTGCTTGATTAGTTGAAGGGAGCATAAATGTTCTTAAAGATTGACTTGAGATCAGGATACTATTAGGTATGCATCAAAGAATAGAACATCTACAATATCGCCTTCAGGGTCCAGGTATGGGCATTATGAGTTTGTTGTAGTTCCATTCAGTTTGACTAATGATCCAGCTAATTTTATGTGCTTGATGGATAGTGTGTTGTGACCTTTTCTAAACAATTTTGTTATTGTATTCATTGATGACATCTTGATATATTCTAAGAATGAGGAAGAGCATGTCGACAATTTAGTAACATTGTTGAGGTTGCTAAGAGAACATCAATTATATGTCAGTATTAGATAGTGCAACTTCTTTCAGATAGAGGCACATTACTTAGGACATGTTGTCTCCAAGGAAGGCATAGTAGTATATCCAAAAAAGGTAAGAGCTATCATGGAGTGGGAAGCTCCTAAGAATATGGATGAAGTCATATCATTCGTGGGGTTAGCAGGTTACTATTGGAGGTTCATCAGGAAATTCTAATGGATTTTCTACCCTATTACATCATTGCAAAGGAAAGGTAAGCAATTTGAATGAATAGAGGAGTGTGCAGCTAGTTTTGAACAGTTAAAGAAATTGTTGACAAATTATCCAGTTTTAAAGATTGCAAATCTGGATAAGGTTTGTAGTGTGCACCTATGCTTGCAAGAGAGGGGTTGGTGGAGTCCTTATGTAGGAGGAACAGGTGATATGCTATGAGTCTAGCAAACTGAATGAGCAAAAGAACAATTATTTGACTAATGATCTTGAGTTGGCGACTATTATTCATGCCTTAAAGATGTGGAGACATTATCTTCTTGGCAGGATGTTTGTGTTGATGAGTGATAACAACGAGTTGAGATATCTATTTGACCAACTGAATCTAGATGTCAGGAAAGCTAGATGGTTGGCCACAATCAATGAGTTAAACTTCGCGATCAGATACATCAAGGGTAAGGAGAATAAGGTTGTAGATTCTCAGAAGGAAAGTGCAGTTGAACCATGTTGCAACGGTGAGCTCATACGGGATAGATTTACATGATCGGATCTCATAGGCAAGAAAACAAGATGACAGGTACATGGAGCTTATGCACATGATATAATAAGGTACATGTGGTCAAGATGTAGACTACCATCTCATGGAAGATGGCTTGGTGAGATTCAGGGACAAGATCTATGTGTTGGATGACAGTGAACTCAAGAAGCTTATCTTGAGGGAGTTTCATGTAAATCGATATCCAGGTCACCCAGGATATCAGAAGACATTGACAACAGTGAAGAAGTTCTACTATTGGCCGAATCTAAAGAAGGAAGTGGTAAAATTCATGGCTAGATGTTTGGACTGTCAGCAATTGAAAGCAAAGTGTAAACATCCAGATGGGTTGCTTTAGTCTCTTCTGATTCCAGAATGGAAATGGGAGGCCATTTCCATGGATTTCACTACAAGTCTTCCAAGCATATCGAGGTAACATGATTCTATCATGGTTGTGGTAGATAGGTCGAGAAAGGTAGCTCACTTCATTCCAGTAAAGACTACTTATTCAACTAGAGAGGTAACACATGTCTTCATTAGGGTGATCATGAGATTGCATAGTGTTCCGAAGAAGATTGTGTCGGGTAGGGATGCAAACTTCACTTCAAAGTTTTGGAAAGAGTTGTTTATAGGTTTAGGGATAGAGTTGGCCTTTAGTACAACTTATTATCCACAGAAAAATGGACAAATAGAGAGGGTCAACAAGATACTGGAGGATATGCTAAGGATGTATGTGATGCACCAACAAAGGAGATGGGAGGAGTACCTTCCATTGGTTGAGTTTTTTTATAACAACAATTATCAAGAGTCACCGAGGATGAGTTTGTTCCATGCACTATATGAGCAGATTTGTAACACTCCCATCAGTTGGAGTGATCCAGTGAACATGGTACTTACTGGACTGGATATGTTGGCAGACATGGAACAAGAAATGCAAGTTATAAAGAAGAATATTTTGGAAACACAGGACAAGAAAAAGAGTTATGCAGACCAACACAAGCAATTTATGGAGTTTCAAGTTGGGGAGCATGTGTATTTTTGCATCAATCCCAAGAAGATCTCCTTAAGGATTGGTTCATATGCCAAGTTGGCACCACGGTATTGCGGGCCTTTTGAGATCCTTAAGAGGATTGTACCAATGGCCTACAGACTTGCACTACCTATGACAGTGAAAGTCCATGATGTTTATCATGTTTCATTGCTTAAAAGATATGTAAAGGATGTTGATCATGTTATTGATTAGTTTGTATTGCAGGTGGAGCAAGAAGGAGAATTACAGTTGGAACCTCAATGCATTGCATCAGAAAATTCCCATGCTCTAGAACAGAGAAATTGAGAAATTTAAAGTGCAATGGAAGCACTTTGGGCCTGATGAAGCTACATGGGAGATGGTTGATTAGAAGCGGGCTATGTATCCTTCATTGTTTCCCCATGTGGGAAAATGAGTTTTGGTATTGTACATATTTATGTATCGTTTCTATTATAAATACTACCATGAGTTGTGCTATAAATCTCCAATAAGTGGTAAGGTTGTCATGTTGTCATGATGGTTTTTCTTTTGAGCATGTTGTTAATTGTAAACAATGCAACGAGCTCGGTTATAAAGCTCCATGGGCAATATGTTTTTCTTTTCAGAGGTTTTGCTAGTTGTAGGTGTCATAGAACACCGAGGGCGGTGTTCCCTTAATGGGGAGGGGTTTGTAACAACCCCAGGTTAAAATTTCATGTAATAAAAGTTAATAAAGGAAAAATAAGACCACAGTCAAGGGAAACTTATTCCAAGCTAAATTTTGGGAAAAATATCCTTGTGGGCATCACTTTAAGTGTTTATGGATGAAGGGAACTTAGCAAAGGAAATGGAAAAGGATTTGAAAAAGTAAAAAAGTATTTTTGGCATTTTATTTATGAAAATAAAGGAAATTAGGAGAAAAGGGAGGTGAAAGGTCACATTGATCTGGATTTAAACAAGAACACAACAAATTACCAAGATAACCATAAACAAAAAGATGCAGCGGAAATAATACTTCATTTCATTAATGTAAAATACTGAGATATGCTTACAAACAGAAAATGGAAATAAACAGTTAGGGTGATGGTAGCTTATCTCTGAGAAGAGATGTGGTGGCTACATGCCTCTGAACTATGTTACAATGAGGCTCCAAGGCCTATTTATTGTTGAGAAACAATGAAAAACCCTTCACATCCCAAAACCTAACCCTAGAAGATGAAATGCCAAACTGTGAGCCCCGTTTGGGTAAATTGGTACATCAATTTCCTGGGGTCGTAACTTTGGCATACAATCTCTGTTTGACGCGTACAATAGCTCGTTAGAAAGATCTATCCGAGCACTACAACTTTGGGAAGGGAAACATCAATCCAAGGAGCCATGTTGCCCCCAAATTTCCCAAAAAAATTAGGGCCTCAAAACGGCTCCAGAAGTTCAGGACCCAAAAAACTACTAAAAATAGTAAGTTGTGCTACAATTAAGGAAACTGAAAATGTTAAGAGAAATAATGGTGGGGGTCCAAATGGACTTGGCAGGTTGCCACCAATATCCACCTGGATCATTCCTCCACGCTTAGCAAGCAATGGTCCCCATTGCGTTGAGTTCCTCCATGAGATGAGGAAACTTCTGCTGAACTTGGTCCCTGGCGAGCCACTTGCCCTGGTGAAGGAGTTGGCCTACTTTGACAACACGATACAATTGGATGTTCTGCTGGCAAGTGTTCTTGATTTGTGTGCCTACGATCCGATCAGTTGCAGCTTGTTCCATGCAATCTGGATTTAATTTTGTGGGTGTGAGTTGTTCTGCAATGTTGGATGTGTCTAGTAATGGTGGAAAGTATGGCCGAAGGTGGTACACATTGAACACTTGGTGCAGGTGAAGAAATGGAGGACCGTTGTGCTCCAAATAATTATTTCCCACAACCTTAGTAATGGTGTAAGGACCATGTCAACGTGGTTGGAGCTTCTGATGGGCTCTTGTAAGGTGTTCTTTCTGTAGATGCAACCACACTTTGTTGCACACCTGAAGATTCTGTGGTACCCCTGTGGATGAGGAGAAGTTGTTCTTGTGTTCTTTCATGACCGTATTCTTTTGCTTCTGTTGCTACTGCATGGAGGAACCCTTTGTGGGGGTCATGGATGTGGCAACGATCTTCCCCTTACTTTGGGAGCGAACCAGACAGATGAATTTCCTAGTCTGGGAGATGAGCTTGTTGCCTTTCTTAGCAGTGATCAAAGAGGTGGCGGTATGTGGGGCTATCTCTGGTATCCTGTATAATGAATCAGCCAAAGAAATGATTACAGTGCGAGGCCTTGACTCATACACAGCATGTCACCTCCACAAGTATGGCTGGCCTAATAGCACATCACAAACATCCATAGGTGTAACATCACACATTACCTTGTTTGTGAAGGGCTTGATGCTATAGGGAAGGCGACACTGCTGGCGAACTTTGAGATCTCGTCCTTCATGAAGCCACCCGATACTGTATGGTTGCGGGTGTGGTGTAGTCGGTAGACCCAACCGCTTCACGACCTCTGCTGAAATAAGGTTCTTTTGGCTACCACTGTCGAAAATGAATTGCAGTGGCGAACCCTTCACCCACATCTGTGAGTGGAAAAGACGTTCCCCCTCCTCTGGATCTTCGGGTTCATTCTTCTGGATCTTGGCGGTGGCAACAATAGCACTGGGCTCCGCATCAATGATCTGCTTCCCTTTGCCATTCCCCTTGTCGGGTTCCGGCTCAGGGTTGGAACATGCATCTGATTCGGAAGCCTTCAACTCGGCCACTAGCGACTGCTTGGTCCGACACTCACTTATGTTATGAGTGGGACTCTTATGGAACTCAAACCACTTTCCTGTGTCCTTCTTCAGCTTCGTGGTGTTGTTCTTTTCTTGCAGCTTTGACAAGTTGTCTTGGGTCACCCCGCCTTGGCTTTGTCCTTTGGGCTTCGGATTTGCAGATCCAAAGTCTCGCTTCGTTTGTTTGAATTTTTGCACGATTTTGACAGCGTATCGGTATGCCATGTCGAGCGAGGAGATGTTCAGGAACTCCATCTCTTCCTGGATGTATCTATGTAGGCAGCCGCAGTATTTGAGTACCAAATGCAACTCAGAGTCCTTGATACCCAACAGTGTGTGAAGGGTATGAAAAGTGTTTGTGAACTCCGGCACATCTTAGTCTCGCCCCTGTCGCAGTGTGGTCCATCTGATGTATTTGTCCTCATAGCTTTTGACAGGGTAGTACTGCTCCTTGACAGCATCCCGGAATGAATCCCAAGTGGGTGCGGCTGAAAATAGTGAGCCTGTATTTTCATCGTTCTGCTCGCAGTAGGTTTCCCACCAGTCCTTGACGTGGGGGGCTGCTTTGAGAAGAGCGAAAACAATCTTTTCCCGACTCGAAAATTCATGAACAGAAAAATACCCATCTAGCAGATTTAACCATTTATATACAGCATCTGCGTCTATTTTACCCTCGAAGATGGGGATTTCAAAATTAATTTGTACCTTAAACGGTGTGGCGTTTCCAGAGTAGCTGTTGGAAGCCGATGCGTCGCCTCTGGGTAGCTGCTGAAGAATCTGGGCAAAGTTGTCCATCATCGCGTTCCGTTGTCGCTCGAGGGCTTATTCGAGCAAGATTTTGATAGGATCTCCTGCCCCCTCGTCTTTCTTTTCATCCGCCATGGGAGGCCGTTGGGATTTGCG
>APFE030123479.1:0-24220 GCA_000404065.3 Pinus taeda | reverse complement strand
ATTTTGATATATCATGTTGCATTTCTTCCTCTTCTTCATGAGTCGTGCTAGAGCTTTCAGGTTGCTTACTAGGTGTTTGCATTTTCTTTCCTCAGGGCATCAATTACCGATAATAATGCTTTACTATGCCCTTTGAATTCCTTCAAATTAATTTCTCAAACCAAGCTTATGCAAAAATTTAAAAAAAATTACACACCTTTTTCACTTTGTAGGAGCTTGATATTGAATCTGATGCATCTCTGTAATTTCAGATCATCTAGTTCTGAAACTGCGACCTGTAGTAGCCCTCTACGTCCTCTTTCCAATGCTACCAGTCTCATCCAAATTGGATTCTCCAAGGAAGAGTTATGCACAATCTCCCAATATGGCCTGATTATAGACCTTTCCAGAAGAGCAAACTTGTATGAAGTGCCACGTGTCACTGTTTCGACCTTTGGCTCTGAAAAATATATACAAGAAACTACAGTCCGTCCTATTTCTGTACCTTCTTACAAAATTTCAATCCAATGCTCAGACAGAAAGTTATGACGATTTTCCCCAGGTCACTCGTTTGAAATGTAATTCAGGAATCTACAAAAAGACAAACTTCCTCAGATCATATCTCCGCAAATATAGCGCGAAAAGCTCTAAAATTCGAACCCAAGGTTCAGTGCAATTTCGTCTCAAATGGGTTTTTTTCGCTTATGAAACGTCGCAGACGAACAAAAAAAAAAAAAAAAAGTTATAGCGAAAATGCCACGGATGACCTATTTGGGCAGCGAACCCTAGATCCAAAGCTCTGAACCAAATGTTATGATACCAGCTTACAACAAAGATAGAAAGAAGATCAACGCCTTAGACTTCAGCCTCTTCTCGCGGGGCAACCTCCTTTACATTACATAATGAACAATTCTTGGTGATTCAAATGACAAAACCTCCTTTCTATATATAGGAGTCTAAGGGGTCACAATATAACCAAGCCGACCTAACAATAATAATATAAAGGCACAAAAATAACAATAGAGGGATTTTATGGGGCACAGTGATAACAATATGGAGACAATAGGGGCATAACAATATTAATAAGGGATACAACTACAATATTAATGGGGGCATCACTAGTATTATAGGGACCTAACAGAGAGCCATTAAGAAGAATTGAACAACACGCAGTGGTGACAAGAGCCATGACCCATCTTACCCAGTTGTGGTCAAAGCCATATGCCTTAAGAACTTCCCTGATATAAGACCAGCTTATCTTATCATAAGCTTTCGCTATGTCCAGCCGTATTATCATACATGCTTGCTTATTGGTCTTGAGGGAATGCACCACTTCGTGAGCTTGAATGATATTATCGAGAATTTGTCTACCTTCCATATATCTAGTCTACTCCTCTGACACAAGTGTTGAAAGAAGGGGTTTGAGTCTGTTAGCAATAACTTTGGAAATGATTTTGTACACCACATTGCATAAAGCTATGGGTATGAATCTATCTGGAGTCATGGCTTTTTCCTGTTTGGGGATTAAGGCTATGAAGGATTCATTAAGCACTCTTAGAACTAATTTTGATTTTCTCGAGTCCTCCACCACCTCCAGAATGTCATGTTTGATTGTTTCCCAGCATGTTTTGAAGAAGTCTACACTGAAACCATCTGGGCCAGGAGCTTTCCCATTGTGCATTTCTTTGATTGCTTCATTGACCTCTTCCTCCGTTACTGGCCTATTGAGATTATAATTGTCTTCTCTGGTCACCAGTTTTGGAATATGCTGAATAAAACTTTTAGTGAATTGAGATCTGTCTTCCATGGTCTCCTCTGCTATATTTTGAAAATGTTGAACTAGTACAGCTTCCATTTCCTTGTGAGTATTTTGCTCTATTCCTTGAGGATCTATAAGCTTTGTGATCCTATTATGTGCCCTATGTTCCATGATAGGCTTGTGAAAGAACTTTGTATTTCTCTCCCCTTCCTTAATCCATTGCACTCTGGATTTCTGTCTCCAGAAGATTTCCTCCCGCTAACATCTGTTGTCCCATTCTCGTTGAAGTGAGTCCGCTTGCATTTTTCTTTCCTCTATGAAGCCTTTTGTGATGAGAATTTGATTAATTTCCTGTAAATTTTTTTCCACTTCTCCCTTGGCTTTGAATATGTTGCCAAACTCATTTTTATTCCATTCTTTGAGCTTTCTCTTGATGTGTTTGAGTCTTTGATGTAGGAGGAACATTTTTGTGCCTTGGGTGGGTATTTCTTTAGCCCACCAATTTCCAATGTTAGTGATGATATCAGGGTGAGTAAGCCAGACATTTTCGAACCTGAAAGGTCTGTTTCTCGGGGTTCCAATAAAGGAAGCTTCCCACTGAATGGGCCAGTGGTCCGAGCCTCCGAAAGGGAGTATGAAAGCCGTCATGATACGGCCGGTTAGAAGGAGATCCTCTGGGATTATGAATCTGTCTAATCTCGAGGCCACTTGGGAAGTTCCTCCTCTCTTGTTGTTCAACGTGAAGATGCCATTTATTGTGTCCTTATCCACCAGTCTCATATTGTTAAGGAAGTTTTGGAAGGCTATTGAGTCTCTACCACGTGTTCTGGTTCCCCCTTTTTTCTCTATGAGAGATCTGATCATATTGAAGTCCCCTCCCAGAATCCAGGGCAATGCTGGATGTCTCTCTCTTAGCTCCTCCAGAGAGGTGAGGAGCCTGAGTTTGTCTTCCAGAAGTTGAGGAACATAGACATTTGTGATCAAATAACAATCCTTGTCCCCCAAAGGTTGGATAACCATTGAAAGGTAGTTTCTAGATGCCTCAGCATCCAGGATTCCAAATTTTTGAGGATTCCATAGAGTTAGAATTCCTCCAGCTGAATTATTTGCTTGGACTTCTAGGTACTCATACTTAATAAGCCAATTGTTGTGCATTTCTCTGATTTTGTCTATTGAGCATTTTGTTTCCTGTATAAACACCATATCTGGTTTTTCTTCTTTTATTCTGTTACTAAGATTTCTTTGTTTCCTTTTACTCCCTAGTCCTCTAATGTTCCAGGTTGTAAGCTTCATAATGATTGGTTTGTAAAAGAGTAACTGGTGAGATCTTTCATCTTACCTGAATTAATCATGAGTTTTCCACACTTGTCAGTAGTTCATTCTGTCTCTTTCTTCCTCTTTTCTTGCTTGGGTTCTTGGTGGAGTGTCCTGTCATTATCTCCATTGATTTGACCCCTTTGTTCCCCTAGCTATCGTGGTTCCTTTTGACTCCTACTGCCTTTGTATGAGACTTTCGGAGGAATAGTTGTTGTACTCTATCAAACTCCTCTTATGGTAGAGAGTCAATTCCTTTATTGATTCCCTGCTCTAAAAACTTTTCTAGTTCAAGGTTCTCCCTCTCAAGGATCTCCTGTAGGTCTTGGTCCTCGGTACCTCCTTCACTTGGGGTCATCTCATGGTCCCTTCCAGGTTCCATGATGCTCGGTGGGTCCTCCTTTTGTCCATTGTATTCCTGTATGATTTCCATGTTGTCCTCTTTTCCTTCCCTATATGATAGTCCTCTGGTTCCTTGTGCATTCCATTTTCTCCTCCTCCTTCTAAAATTTTGAAACTGTTATGAATCGGTATCTTGCCTTCGCTGGGTTTCTTTTGGGACATTTTCCCCCTCCTTTTCCTCTGCCTCCCACTTTGGTAAAACCTTCAAGGTCTTTTCCTTTGTTGGGTTTCGGGTATTCCTCCCTTTTGTTGAGTGGGCAGTCTCTGAAGAGGTGCCCATGTTCATGACATTTACAGCATCTGAATGGGTTGTGTTCATAGTCGACTGCCTGGACCCATTCCTCGTCATAAACTTCCAGGATGACTTCATCCGGGAGTGCTCCCGATAAGTCCATCTCTACACATATGCGGGCAAAGGAGGTATATTTCCCTCGCAGGGTTGCCTCTGATATCTTTATGAAATGCCCTAATTTGTTACCTATAGCTTTTAAAGATTCCGGCAGCCAGTAATCTAAAGGTAAGGAGTATAATCTAATCCATACCGGGACCGATGTGAACGTTTCTTGCTCCGAGACAAAGTTCATCACCCAAGGTCGCATGTAAAGGCCTGCATCAGCATAGAAGTAGGGTCCTCCTTCGAAAACTCTGTCTTTTTCCTCTAGGTTAGTGAAAACCACTGTGAAGAAACCCTTGGAGCCAAGATGAAGATTTATTTCTCCCTTCGGTTTCCAATTGTTTCTTATCCATGTATACAGTGCTTTCTCTGTGGGCCATATGCCCATGAACTTGCAAATGACCGCATAAGACGCCATATGGTCTCTGTGCACCTGTAGTGCATGATCATTTAAGACCACCCGGGGTTTAATGTTAGCCTTGGGCTTGCAGGTTCCCATTGCAGACATTTTCTTAGTTCTCTGACTGTTGTTGCCAGGATTCGTTTCCCGCCTAGCTTCCTTGTGCATCCCTTCCTTTTCATAGGAATTGTTGCTTCCCGGCTTGTGAGTGCCAGTTGTCTTTGTCTCTGCCTCCGGTGGTTTCCGAAACTTGTTTAGACTCGCCTCTTTGCTTCTGTTTGAAACCATGTTACTGTAGGAGGAAGTGGAGCTCCCTCCTCCAAGCTCCTCCATCAATACCCGCTCGCTCCTACCACCCCCTGTTCAAAACCCAAGTACCTCAGAGCTCCGCTTCCGAGCATCAATATTAACCTATGATGCACAACATTGACTTATTACCAAGATTTACTATTTATTGTCCATGAGGGTACAATATTCAATATCGACTTTGATGTATCATTTTTTATTTGGTATCCACTACATAATATATATATCAATGCTTTTTTCATATTCATATGCCAATGTGTTTATCTGATATTGTTGTTTCTTTATATGTTCAAAATTTTGAGAAAAATGAATATATTTTGTATTTTTTATGTTTGCCACAATTTGCTGATTTTTGCCAAAAATTTTGCCTATGTTTCCAAGAAGATGTTTTCCGAACCCTCACTGTTTTTTTGTCGATGCCGGTGTTATCAACACTGATGAATACTATAATTTAGGGGGAGCCTTGGCAGCTTCAGCTATGACATGTACTGAGATTACTAACAACCACAATCTTCTTCATGAAGGATAGTGCATGGTGGAGCCAATAACAAAAATTTCTTGATTTTCTTTTATATAGCATAAGCCCATAGGATGAAAGTTAATAGATTCTAACATGGAACCTTGAATAAATATACAATACTTGAGATTGATCTACCAACAGAAATCTACAGAAACATCCAAAAATTGTTATAAAAAAATTGTTAAATTACATATGTGAAGAGGCTAACCTGATGATTTTCCTCTCTGACAAGATGTAGAAGCTTTTTGCGCAAATATGTTTTCTCTTTGTCACTTATAATTCTGCTTAAAAGTATCAAATCAGCGAACTTATTAACAAATATTACTTGATGCTAGCAACAATTTTATGCAATATGCAGCCATTGACTCAAAAAAAATGTAGACCTGTAAATAAAATACAAAACATCATAATATGTTGGACAAAAAAAATATATATATATATATATATTGGACAGATGTGACTTTCAGCCTTTTCAGTAACCATGCTTCGGAAACAATATGCATAAAGGATGAAAATGATAACCATAAAAGATGGAAGGTATAACATAACTAATTTATTAATTGCATATATATTAACTCCAAATAGTTGGCAAACACCTACATTTTCATTACCCTTCTTATTTCCCTAGATGGATTGAGAAGATTTGAACCATCCCAATAATAATGAGATAAGGTTGGCTAGCATACTATGAATAGTGTATTTAACCGCGTCACATTTTCAAATTATATAACAATAAACAAATTATAACCACTTGCATGAAGATGTAGCCCCTCCCCAGCATACAAACTACACAAAATAGAAATAACACAAGTTGCATTGATGGTTAGGGTAACAATAAGATTGTAAGGATACATGTCATTTTGTTGTTTGTCATGGAGCTATCAGGTTCAACCATTCAAAGGATACCCATTGAATGTAACGATCTTCATTCTACATGATTATTGTTAAGAAGCTTCTATATATAAGAGGTCTCCAAAAGTGCAAAAGAATAGAATTAGAATCATTGTCTTAGTGAGAAGGCATCTCCTTGATCAATGGTAAAGTAGAAAGATATGAAGATCTAACTACAAAGCTTGAAACTAACTCCTAAATGTCTAGTTAAGAAAGAATAAGATAAGATGCAGGTACAATAAAGATGGTAGGGACAAAAAATCTCAGTGTGAAACAAAAAAGAGGATGTCGAGGCCTGTACTAGCTGGCTGCCAAGGACAAGTTACGAGCTCGAGTAAAAAAAAAATATGATAGTTCAATAGAGATCCTAGGGCCTATCTTCAAGCCAAAGCATTAGAGAAAAGACCAGTCATTCTATACTTCCTATGTGAACATGCATCCACCACTTAGCCTTCCAGAATCCACAATCCAACCACAAATCCCCATCCATACCAAGATAAGAAGAACACACAAACATGGGACACCAGAATGGTGGGTTGATTATGTTAGAACACTGGCCCTGTATGAGAGAGGGCACTCTCCAAGGCACTTTAAGGGGAATCCTCCAGTACCTTGTCAAGTACGCAAGATACAAAGTGATGATCATTGTGATGACTTCCCTTTTTATTTAGAGTCTAGACTCATGATCCTAACCCTAATCCACCTACCAAGTTGACCTTATTTAATGATTATGGGCTCAATACATAATTATCATATACCACACCTACCAAGTTGGTTTTCTTTAATGATTATGGGCGATGGCCTCATCACATAATTATAGCACATATCACACCTAGCAACTTGACCTTGTTAAATTATTATAGCTTCCATAACCAATTTTCACTCCTGTGATGATAATAAACTTAGCTAGAAACCAAACCCACAGGTTCCAGGAAGATCTAATCCATGTTTGTGCGAGTACACAGAAAAAATAGTAACATAAAAATACATGATTTTTGGAGAATCTCACCGTTGCCTCCAATACCGATTTACAATGTTTTTGAAATAGACAGAAGCCATCCACCGTACATTGGATTGATTCTCCAAGTCCTTTGCAGAAAGTATCTCCTGCAGTTTCTCTTCAGAGGTTAACAACTCACCTCAATGAAACATGGACAGCAGAATATATAAAGTTTTTTGTCACTGCTAAAACTCTAAAACTAAAGATGCATACATTGTCAAGACTTTGCAAATAATAATATAATTTGGTTATATACTAAAAGTACCTTGACAGTAACAGATAAGCATAAGGATAACATAATTAACTTAAACCATCACATTCACATCTTACGCCATGACTCGCTTTTGCTCGGTTTACAACTTTCTTTAAAATGACATTAATATTTTGTTTTCTAGAATCCTCTAGAATCACAATCCCCTATCTAGAGAGACTCTTGCTGGGCCATATGTACAACCAATGAGATTATTACAGTGACTTCAAAGATAAACCACACAACAAACTATAATGAAACAAGAAGATAAGTGTACAATACATTGAGATTCACAAGTGAAAGAAGAGTCAAATGGAACCAAAAACAAACCCAAATTCTGCAATAGCCCAGAAACAAATGCACTAAACACAAATAACACTAGTGTGCAAGTTAGAAAAAAAATGCCAATCACAACAGATGCACTAGAGATGCTACACAAGGGATGCACTAGTGCTCATAAAGAAAGAAATGTCATTCACAAAAGAATGCTAAAAATATACGTGCCTGTTATGCACATGAAAGTGGGTATTCCCATACGAGAAAAAAATTCTCCTTCTTGGGACAGCCAGCCAACCTGCAGACGTACATTGCTCAGTACATGATCATATGCCATGATCCTCCACCATTTGCACCAATCAGACACCTCTCACCCTCCGGCATTCCTCTTGAAGAAAGGTGGGTCATCATTCGGTAGATATTTTAACCACCTTGCAATCATGCACATTTACTTTCTGTTTTGGGGATTCTGACATGAATTACGGGTGATCTGGATGAATGACCGATCTTGATTGTAAGCTTATTCTCTCTTAACCAAGGAGGTTAATTTTTTACCCTGGTCACATCGTACCTCCTCTAAGGCCTTAGGTTTATAGGAGGGACACTACTTGGGAGACTTGGATTGAGCTAGCATGTCTATGAGTATTCCATTCTTACCACTTTCCATCATTCCCTATTTTCATCTCTATTCTTCGGGTTTGTGGTCATTGGTTCAATGGGATTGGCACTCTCTTATCCTCATCCTTGAGTTTGGGTTGGAAATTTTGCCCTAGAAGTTGATGTAGCTAAAAGAAAGATAAAAGCATAAAACTGCCACAATGAAAGAAAAAGAAAGTCAAAATGCAAAGGATGGTCCGGACATTAATTAGAGCATGGGAAAAAGCCTAGCATGAGCTCTACCCCCCCAATTAGCCATCACCCAGTTCCTTGAGCACCTAATGCTTCATCACATAATAAAGGAGCTCTTACATGTCCCAACCCTAATGAGCAATAAACATACTCATCATTAAGGGGTTAATAAATGCTAAATCATTAAAAGCAAGCTTGGGCTCCTAAGTTATACTCCCATCAAAGAATTATAAAAAAAGAAGTAAAAGACATGCCAAATGGGTGGAAAAAGCAGGCCAAGGAAAGTGGTAATTCATGCCTCCATGATTGCTCCTTCCTTACATCTATACACTCAAGACAATGGACCTCCATCAGCTAGTCACATGGCCATGGCACCTTGCCTTGAAGTCCTTCCCCTCCATTACCACCATTATCACAAGCACCTATCGATTGAAGGGTTGACCTAGGACATGTCACCTCGGCGTAGGAGTTGGAAACACCTAATAGGGTTGACCATCTAGCCATCCCTAACACAAGTAAGGAACACTTTTACGAGACTTGGTCTAGTTAGATATTTGAAGGTGATCTCAGTTTGAAGTGCTATTATGCCTTTAACAATTAAGTATGGTCCACAATGATGCATCTATGGTCATTGTCCCTAATGATTGGTGGCTTTCACCTGATCATGAAATGGTTTTGCCAAGTGGTTCTTAACACAGCAGCAAAGGCCTTTGCACAGCATGCCCAAGCCATTTTGCACCTTCCAAAGAGTAGCAATGACATTGAAAATGCAGAGTACCCCCAAATGTTGAAACGTTAAGCTCTTCTTGCTTTGTGTTAGATTTACTTAATGTTGTACCCAACGGCACTAGGATGCCCTCAAGTTGGCCTTAACACTATTTAATGGGAACTTCTTGATCTAGAGTCCAGATGATGATGGTCATTGTTGAGAAGTAAAGCTTGGGAGGTACTACCACAACCCTTGGAGTACTAGGTTGTGTGGATTTGACGCACGAAATGGTATTTTGTGGGCAATGTAGCCAAGTTGGGGGCATTGGACACAAGTTGGTGGGCTAAAGCCCCAAAAGAAATGATTGTTTATTCTAATTATTGTGAGGGCACCTTAAGGGAGTTAAGAGACCCTAAGTCAATGGTTGGAGAGAGATATAAATAGAAGAGACCTAGGAGAGGTCTAACACATCCACTACACATCATCTTAAGAAGAATAACAAGCCAAGAAGACCACAGACCCTCAAGGAAGCCGAGTTGGAGTGGACAGAAGAAGGACAAGCGTATTCTTTCTTATTTTCTAAAGCAGACCAAACTATGGAGGGCTGACGTGTTTTTTTTTGTTATGGTTCTTTGCATAAGGGAGAGTTGTAGGGAATCTCTGTAAGGGGCCAAGATTGTTTCTGCGTCTTTGAAGAGGGTCAAAGCCTTTATTCTTGGTTAGGTCATGAGGCCTGTAAAGTAGCCAAAAGGAGGGTTGAGCTCCCTTAGTGACAGCTTGAGTGTTGAGGTATTTGGAGTAGCAATATTCTCTGTGAGATAAGTGGTAAAGGACCTACAAGGTACATCAAGAACAAAAGGACCAAAGGGTTGTAAGTGAAGTGCATCTACAACAAGTAAGTCATTATATCTGTTTCTTCTTGTTTGGGCAAATTGAGGATCAAAAGAGGTTGACCTCAAGCCCAAGTTCTTCCTTGTATCAGGGCATTGTAAGGGCCATGATCCCTAGTATGGGAGCCCTCTGTTTGACTTATTAAAGGAGTAATAAAATCAAGTTTTGGATCATCTAAATTCTTGTGTACTTTGTCGAATCACTGTTGTTACATTTCCACTATGCAAAGTGCTTGAAGTTGTGAGTATTTCATTGTGTTTGTGATCGTTATTAGACATAGCCCTGATTCTGAAGTACTAGGAAAATCCAACAGTCATCCCCAGGATGACAAGGGAGGACTAGTACTCACAACTGCAACCCCAACGTTGGAGGAGAGATAGTGCCACATCACCCATCTATCCCTTGAGAGGGTGATCTAACGCACCTAAAGCATGGTTTTTGGACATGGAGGCATTTTGAGGCACCTCTTGAGGTCTTCCTTTAAGACTTGGAGTTGATTATGATGATGGGACATCTCATTAGCCCATCCCATGCATTTTTGTAGCATTTATGGCCCCAAAAATGGCATGACATCATGTTTTTAGATGATATCAACCCATACATATGGGATTTTGTTACAAGAACCTTTCTCATGGGTCAAAGCATACTGATATTCTTCCATTAATGCTTAAAAAATGAAATTAATGCTCTATTGATGCCAAGGGTTGTTTACTGATGATTGTAGCATCAAACAAGTACTTCCACACAAGTGTAAGTTTCTAAACGTGCGGAAGTCATCCAAAGTCTTCAACCTTAACAGATTCACTTTAATTAAAGGATTAATTAAAGTGAAGCATTTTATAAGAAAAGTGGGTTTAATAAAATGGAAAGCAAAGCTTATATACATTAGTGAATTACATGCATCCTAGCCATTGACCTCAAGTGAGTTGAGATCTAATTGCAACTATCAGACACTGTGGAGATTAGATTTATGCATTCAATCAATAACTCAAGCTTATAAAAACAAGGCTAGGTGAAGGAGGAAGACAAGAGGCATAGAGAGCTTGAGACATAAAGGGATTGTGACTCAAAAAAATCTCAGCAAGGGTAAAGGACTTTCATCTAGAGATCTAGTCAAGGGACGATCATGTGATCCCTTATTTTCTAGAAGGAACTTTGCCAAGGAAATGTGGGAGGCGTTGACTAAGTTATATCAGAGCGACAATACAACCAAGAAAATGGTATTGCAAGAAAATATTAGGGGCTAATATTCACATTGGAGGTTGAATAACATCTCTTCAGGGGTCGAGTCTGTCACATTTTTAGAGGTCGAGTTCTATCACTTGGTGTTGAGCTTACCTTCTATCCGGAGACTGTAAACTAAGTGTCATATTCATCAAAATTGGAGAGTTGAGTTCAATGTTTCCCTCACATTAGGAGGTTGAACTAAGTTAAATTGGTGACCACTAATGCCCAGAATTTGTCATTATCTCAAAAAACCAATATCCCATATTCGAGGAGGTTGTGTTTGATATTTGGAGGTTGATTCTTTCTTCACAATTCGAGTTGCTCATTCTCAGTCCAGATCATCAATTGGGAGACCAAGTTATTACAGTGCTTGGAGACAATATTTTCCAGACTGAGTCCTTTCTTTGGCCTAGTTATTTCTAAAAGATAGTGTTGGTGTTGCAGAGATAAAGACTAGCACAACTTTGTCAGAGATTCTTCCAGGTTATATCACTGATATTGGCATTGTAATATATCTCTTGTCTAATTAATAAAGTTTGATTTTCCCTGGTATATCTTCTTACTAGAAGTGATTCTATGTTTGTTTACAAATTGTTCGAAGAAAGTATTGTTCACTAAGTGTATGTTGAAAGTCCTCAAAGAAGATATAGTGGTACACTAAGTGTTTGAAGTAATTCGTCAATGATATTTTAATAATGCATTAGCATTTTCTAGCTTTGGTACATTACACAGTGGGCCACTGCCCCATTGTTGTCTCTTGGTCTAGTAATAGCCTTGTAGGGTACCCCTCTCTAAGGCTTGCCAGATTTTGCAACCTTTCCAATGCAACGTTTTTCAATTTTTGAACCATTAAGAATATATACATTGCCATCCATCCTTGTAGCTTTTGCCACCAGTTTACTTTCTGATCTCACACCTTTTTGAGTTGAATGCAACATCAAACCCTTGATCACACATTTGATGACGCTTAAAAAATTATGTTTCAACCAGTGTTGCACGAAACGCCACCCCCCCAGGATCCAAACCAGAAATCGCGTCCCAAACGATGAGGGGGATTCGTTGTCGGATCTGCGGTTCGGAATTTCAGAACCGTGGATCGGGCCAACGAAGACGGTTCCTCGAAATTTGGAACTATGTCGGCCCGATCCGTAGTTCCGGATTTCCAAACCGCAGATCCAACGACGGATCCTCCCTGGGATCCGTGACAGATCGGGCACAGATCCCAAGCGGATCCGACGGGAGACAGGCGGTTCCACAGGGTTCTAAATATTTTTTTTTCTTTGACTTAAGTTGGGTTCGGGCTTCTCAGACACTCCCAAGGTGCTCCCTTGATGCTTCTTAGATGCTTCCTAGATGCTCCCTCATGGTAATGTTAAATTCTTAAAGTAAAAGTGACATTCTCCTTTATTTTTCATTTTCATCCTTTTACTGAAATTTTTAACAATACCATGAAATGGCTCAGGATGTTTGAGAGTGGTTCCAACCTCATCGAACTTCATATGGATAAAATAGAATTTTGTATCCTATTCAAAATTCAATAGACTTTAACAATTTTCAGGAATTCAGGATGAATGGGATCCTGGAATTTCATTAGATTATATCCTATATGAGGGTGTGTGATTAGCATTTAATCAAGAGCACCAAGCCCTATATGTACCCTAGTGTTGGTAGTGTTAATTGTTGAACTCCTTTGTCATGCCCTTAGCAAAATAATACCTTTCAATCAAGTCAAAATCATTGATCAAGCATGTTAAGCTTTTTCTACCATATTTCAAGGCTTGGAGTAGGTAGTTTGATCAAAATTGGGCAATGTTGACTAATATTCCTAGACAATCGAGGTAGAGACAAAGGCTAGACAAGAGGAGAAGAATCTAGATTCCAGATGGTTGATGCTCGAATAATTAATCATTAATGTACAATGGATGCCATATCTATCTTGATTTATGTACAAATATTCATGCTTCCATATCTTCTACAACTAATTTGGTATTTTGGATGTTTTTTTAATATATATGTAAAAAAATAAAATATAAAATATATATATATCGTAGACGCTTTGCTTCCTAGATTTTTTGGAAATGACACTTCCGCGTCCCCGCTTTGTCCCTGCTTCGTGCAACATTGGTTTCAACCCTTCCACATACAGAACATCTTGGGCTTTGTTTCTTCCATTGTCAATGCTAACAGTTACTTTTCCTATGATTCTTGCAAATGCATTATTTCCAAAATTTACATTACTTCCATCTATCTCCTTGATGCTAATAAACTTGTTTTGGTCCCCTGTCATGTGTCTTGAGCAACCAATATTGGCATACCACTTACTTTCTTGCTTTTGAGCATATAGTATGAGAACACACCTTTCTCCTTTCTCCTTCCACATCTTAGGGGGGCACCTTTCCTTTCATTGATTGGTTTTGCAATCCCTTGCCTTCTGTCCAAAGTTATGGCATATAAAACATTTTATATGACTTTGAAAATGATTTCTTCCATTTTTACAAAGCATGCTTCTAGAGTAGTTGCTTGCATAACTACAGTCAATTTCCTTATGACCAAATGTGTGGCACAAATAACAATAACCCAATGTTCCACTAAGTTTTTGAGGCATGGAAGCGCGAGACCAGGGATACGCACAAGGGGGGCGTATATAAGCAACCCCAAAATTTAGGGAAATTTCAAGGAAACAAGGGGGACATATGAGTCATAAAAATTATTAAATTATATTAAAAAATTTAATATATAAAAATAAAAAAATAAAATCCCAACAATATGCCAATAAATAAATGGTAAATGTTAATAATTATGAAATGTACATCTAAATTGAAATTCATCATTTCATATTAGACTATTATGAATTATCATTTCTGCAATGTACATCTTAAAATAAATTGAATCCATCATTTGACATTATGCAATGTTCCATCTAAATTCATCATTTGGCATGATGCAATCTACATCTAAATTAAATTCATCATTTGACAATTGAAATTATGCAATGCACATATAAAAGTAAATTTATCATATGATAATGACATTCTGTTGAAGTAAAACAATGTTATCAGAACTAGGCCAGTCATCGAACCAGTAGACACCCCAAACCGAGAACTAGTTAGAATCAGATCGAGAACCAGACTGGAACCAGTAAAAAAAAAACCAGACCAAAAAAACCGATCAACCAAAAACACTTAAAATATACAAATTTTAAAGAAAAACATATATATTCATGTGCATCCATATGAATCCAAACCATTTATACACAAATAAGCAAAAGTTCTCATTTATATAGCATGTAAGGGTGCACATAACCAAAATAGAACCAAGTGCAATCCATATCTAAACCGAAAATACATCAATAAACAAGCTCCACATGGCCTCTAACATCCAAAAAAAATCATGCTACAACAAATACCTACATATCGTAAAAAATCATTGCTTATATTGGGATCTTCCTCATCAATATCACCCTCTAAGCATTAAAATAAGATAGAAAAAACATAGCATGTCAAGTCAAGGTTTTGTTTGAGTGATGGGTACTTTTTCTAGTTGGCCCGTGATAGAGGAATTCAACAACCAATGCCACTAACGTCAAGGTACATAGAGGGCTTGATGCTCTTGATTAAATACTAGTTCCATACACTCGTACATGACAAAATCTAATGGAGCATTGCAATCCCCCCAATCCTAAAATCTTGGAAAATTGTTCAGTTTGTTGGATTTTAAGTGAGATCTAAAATTCTACTTTCTCCGTATGAAATCCAATGAGGTCAGAACCACTCTCAAACATTTCACAGTAATGTTAAAAACTTAAGTAAATGGATGAAAATGAAAGATAAAGGAGAATGTTGCCATGAATTGCATAGCATTAGTAGGGCAATATGGTCAGATACTAGGTTTTCCCTGTCATAAATCATTGCCTTTTTGAAAAAAATTGCGTTCAAATGGTCCTTGGCAACAATGTACAAAATCGGCATCCCCCCGCCCCCCTAGAAGGGGAACGTGTTCCCTCACTCAGGAAATGTTCCCCCTGGTGTTTCCCCAAAAGGGGGATGTAGGGAAACGCTTCCCCAGGGTTTCCCTCTCCCAAGAGCGTGGGGGGGCGAGGGGCACGCTTCCCACCCTAGGGGACGCATCCTCGTGGAACACAACGATAACCATAAAAGAGTATGTGGTACCTAGATGATTGTTTCTTGTTGCTTACTTGGGCCTGGATTCCTTCCTGAATTTTCTTAGTTGATTGCCTTGCTGCATCTATTTCTCCTTTGATAAAGACAATTTTATCATCCGTTTCTCTTAGTTGCTTTTCCGTTTCTCCAAGCTACTTTGTCAAGATTTTGACCTTCCTTTTGAACTCTTCCAACTCAATTTCCAAAAGCATGATTGAATTTGCATATAGATCTATGTTGCCAAGATTCCTTAGATCCACCTTCCAGTAGTTCATTGTTCCTGAAGGCACCTACTCTAATACCACTTGTTAGACCAAAGATCACACGAGGATGGGGGGTGAATCAATGTGGCAGCAAATTTATCATTTCAAAACTTTTTATAAATGAACAATTATGTAGCAATGTATCATAATCATTTGCAGCATAACAATAAATAAAACAATGCTTCAAGAAGCCATCATCACATCAACACAAGAGGACACAAGCTTTTAGGTTGAAACCCATACGGGAGAAACCACAAATTCTTCTTCTTCTTCTTCTTCAATTCATTACATAGATTTGCAGGTACCCACCCCAAAAAATTCAAGCAACTACTTGTGATAGGCTACAACCTGATTGAGGCACCAACCTTGAAAATGTGCAAGTAGTTGCTCGCTATAGGCAACACCCTGATTGAGGCACCAACCTCAGAGATGAGCAAACTTCGACTTGTTGTAAGCTTCGTCCTGATTCAGGCAACAACCTCCTTCTTCAACTTCTTATGGACCACTTTTCAAAATATTTCAAACTTGATCCACCTGCTCTTCAATCAATACAATTCTTCAAACTGATCAAATTGTTGCTATCATACTATTGTTATCGACCTGTCATATCTTGTCCATACCCTGTTCCAACCTATTCATCAATCTGGTCACATCAAACCCTTCTCAGAACTTGTTCTTGCCACATACCCAAAACCAACTACAACCTGCTCATAAGCCTTCAAAACACATAACAATGATTCTAAGTATCAAAAATGCATCATCAAAGCTTTTCATGCCTTCATAACTGTTCACAATTGAATCATGATCATCATGCTTCTTCTGAAATTCAATTTGGCTTAGAAATAAACCTGGAAACCACCAAAAACCATATAAAATCAAAAATTAATTTAAATGTTCTACAGAATAGCTTTTTCAAGGCGCACTCTACAAATTGCCCATTTCCCAACAATGGTTCTACAGAATGCTCACCATTGAATTCCTAAGTGTTCTACAAAATGGAAAAAATCAGCACGCCAATAACCCCTTGTATAAAAAAATTTGATCGAGCCTCATTGAATTCAAACCTACAACCAACACTAAGAAAACCAAGCCACATAACCAACCAACCAAACGGATGAGTCATTACCCATCACAAAACCACACATATACATACCAAGTGTTCAAGATCTAACCATAGCGCTCAACCTTCAGGTTGTAATCTCAGACATATCACTGTGAACGAGTTCGATGCATGTCATTTGAGTTGCGGTGTGGGGTGTGTATTTTTATATATATATATATTTATGTATCACGTGGACCCAAGGCTCTTGGAGCCGATCAACGTTCCATGCGATGTCTCTTGTATAATGTGGGCTTAGCCCTTTTGTGACATCGACCATGTGACCTTAAAAATTGCACTTAGCCCCATTTTCTATGCCATATGACCAATGTGACCTTGAGATTTGCACTCAGCCCCATTTGCTTTGCCATACGACCATGCCATGTGACCCTGACCTTAGGAGTCCATGGTTGCCTGCATGATGATGTCAACATGACATCATCATGCCACATGGTGGCTTATGAGGGGTGCCACGTGTCACCCATTTTTGAACTTTTTGCCAATTAAAAACTGCCAAATGTACCTGCCACGTGGTTTACCCAAGAGCCGCCACGTCACCTACTAACATTACCAGCTGACATCATCTCCTCTGACCAATCGACCTGTGCCACATCTCATAATGTGACTGGTTGATTTTATAGTGTTAAAGCTCAGACAAGTTGACACAACTTCTGTCATTTGATTCACCATCTGGCTGTTAAATCCATCTGATCTGAGCAAACATGATTGACCTTTAACTGAGTTAAACTTCATGCAAGTTTAGCTGCCATCTATCGTAGATTTGGTCACTGAAGCATGGATGTGCCCAAAAGTTGCACACTAGTTAACAGATTTGGTGATCGTGGGTTTGGCCCAATAGTTTAGGCTCTTAACTAATGCTAATTTTCAAATGGCCATAACTTCTCATCCTGGAGGAGTATTTCAAACTGTGATATACCATTGGAAAGGTCTCGGCGGCGAGGATTATACAACCATACTATTCATAGGTTCATCAGGACATCGTAACTGTGCCAAAAACTGAATAAACTTCATGCCTTTTTGACATTACTGGATGAGAGCATGCAAGAGATCCAATTGTGATACTGCTTCCTGTGATCCATGAGTGGCCTGTTGCTTCCTTAAGCATCCCCTCTGACATAATGACAACACTATGCGCAACATATTCTACAAACTTTGTTTTGTTAAGGCCTACTCTTCAAACTTCACCTTGAGACTCCACTCCATAGCCTAAGCAATCCTACCTTAAGGAAACCCCCTTTGTGTGGAGAAGAGCTACCGAGGTGGCAGTGGGCAGCCTTCCTAAGTTACACAAAGCTATCACCTCAGTGCTTGGGACTTCAGATTTTTGTGGGTGATAGTTTTTGTTGTAACACAACCAGCTCTATCAGAGGAGTGGATTTATTTCTTGGCACATCTTAACTCATTCAATGCTGGAGAAAAACAAGGTATCTGTAAAGTATTTAAAGCCATCGGAACAGTTAAAGTTTGCTATGGCCATTTTTGGGACATCTTGTGATAATTCTTTGTAAACTTATCATTGGCTTACACAAATTAAAATTTAGATGCAAATATCAAACTGTTCATTGGAGTATTCTTTGAAAACACAGCTCTCTTTACAAATTCTATGAGAAGTTTCCAAAGATATCTCGATTCTCAATGCTCTCTTCAATGAATCCACAAAGATGCAGATTGGATGTATGATGCAAATATAATGATCTCCGTGATTTTTTGGAACCTTCCAAACTCTAATATTGGACCCCATGTTTAGCTGACGGCTGGTAGGTTCTAATGTCAAATACAATTAACAAAATAATTGGGCTGAACCACACTGCCATTTTTGCCAGTCTTGAAGATGATCACCCAGTCTTGTTCAATGACATGCCACATGCCAATCACACATCCATTGATCAGACCCTTTTACACAAGTTATTTGTTTGTTCACTTTTGCAATGCATATTAGTTTAGTCATTTTTTTAACATTTCCAAGGTATATGGTGTTTTTACGTGGTTGTTTCATTCTCCCTTTAGCACTGAGATTCATCTAAAGGGTCTGGATTAGATTTCTGCCATATGTTTCATGAGGATTCACATCTATTTACATATTTTTTTGTAGAATTTTATACTGAAAGTAAAGATTGTGTCTGTCCTTGCAATCATGGAAAGATGGCCTTACCAATAAGCACGAGCAGAAACCTGACCTACTTTCATATTCTGATAAAGCTGCCTCTGCAGGATTACGTAAATTCTCATCTTGACTCAATGCATCAGTCAATAATCTGGCTAAACTTTGAGGATCGTCCATTTGAACTGCCATCTGAGAAATTGTAGTACCAATTTCTTTCTAAATTAATTTGACTGCAACTCCAGGGCATTCAGCTATAACCTGGATAATAGATAAAGAGCAAGACTTAGACTCAAAGGAAAACAAAATATTACATTCGAAACGTATAACTTGGTTTATACGCATCGTTAATTTGAAGTACCAGCATGATATGTAGAAAGTCCAAGACATAATTGCCTTCTAGCAAGGGTATATTCCGCCAGTTGGTTAGGTTCTGTCAAAGTGAAATTGAATAATAACTAGGAAATTCTCACCAAGATAGTTTATTCCACAAAAGCTAAAATGAACTAGAAATTCTCATAACTGAGCTGTTAAACCACGGAAACAAGATCTTAAAAGTTAAAAGCCCAACATCCTTGGTCAAATATCTGATTAAATTCGTCTTTTGGTTCGATTCCAAAAGAAGAGGTCCTGAAGATCAAGTAGGTATCAAAAGACATTAAAAAGTAAAAATAGTCATAAGGATGAAATTACCACATTACGCAGGGGAAGGAATAAAAAGATTGATTATGTTGGGGCAGACTTCAGAAACAGCCCAGCTGGACTGCCAGAAAAATGTAAAATTGCGTTTTGCGAGAGGAGTATGACGTCGATTGTGTCAAAATCACTTACTTTATAATGAAACAGGGTGGTCAAGACAATCCTTTCTTAAAAGGTGAACTCTTATAAGTAGGTATACGAGAGAAGTTATTATTGTACATAGAGAAGTGATGTGCTCTGCAGCCCAGGTAGGGTTGGGTTATTAATAGACAATTTACTTAACAGTACATTAAATATAAATGGTGCATCTGATGCAATAATTATTGGCATCAGAACATACCCATCTAAACCCACGTTCATATGCACCTCGAGGTTGCAAAGCTCGAGGTTGTATATCTCTAATATTAAGATTTAAATTTTAAACGTTGGCATTCGAAATAAACAATAGACATAGGAATTAGAGATTACATGTCCTGGAACTCTGAAGCCTCTGGATGCATACCAAACCCAAGTTGAGATGGTCCTTTGCTAGCTGGTATTCACAAAACAGGACACTAAGAACACAAACTAGGTCATGTAGCTAATCACTTATATTCAAGTACCAAACACTTTACTCAAGTCCTTTTACGAATGATAGATTCTAATAGTCAATTATTGGTAACGCTGCAGATCATTAAAAATTTTAATTATAACATCACGGCAATGCGTCATAGCTTCAGAGGAGTAGAATCCTAATTCGATGAGGCTTAAGAAGGGGTTATGTCACCAATATAGTTTGAGAAGAACGCCATAGCTTAGGATGAAAGACTGAGTACATTTATTTAAAGCATGTTACTCAAACTCGCACAAACATATTCAACTAGCATAATGCATAACTCCTCAAATTTATCTTCAAACTACAGATTGCTCTGGATAGAGATTATACAGAAAAGTGAGCAAGCTGACATTACGGATAGAGATTATACCTGTGCAGTTTCTATGAGTTGAATCAAGGTTCATGCTGACTGCCACTGCTCTAAATTGGTGCCTGCCTTTCTCATGAACTCCGAACTGAAACAGCATTTCGGACCGCGTGTATATGTATTTAAAATCGTAACAGTTTGTAAAATAATGGAGCGCATCTTTCCTCTTCCCGTCATTTAAAAAATACCATATTTTCAAAGGAGTAACGAAATAAATTTAAAAGATTAATTGTAATTTTTTTATTCAGTGGAGAGTTTATATTAAGTTAGTTTTATATATCAATTTTGGAAATATGAATAGGATATTTAGAAGATTTTAAGGTAGGTTAGATATATATTTAATGATAACTATTTTAAATTTTTTTATTTTATTATAAAATTGATTATTTAGGGAGTGGCAAAATAGATGTTGATATATTAAGGGTCATAATCGACCCGTGTAATGTGAGTAGCGAGGCTACCTATAATAAAAAATAAAATAAAAGTTATATGAGTTTTCGAAATTTGTCGGCAAAAATAGTATGTAAGGGTTGGGTGTGGCCTATGTGAGGTTGCGATTTGGCTAGGTGATTTGAGAAGTTAGATGCCTTTGGGTCGGAAAACCAAACCAAAATATATAAAATTTATTATCAACATAGATTATTTTAATTTAGATTTACTGATATTGAAGGAATCAAATTTTTCATGTAAATTTTTTTTAGTGTAAAATTTGAAAAAAAAAAAAAAAAAATTTACCTTGATAGATTCAATTTCTCTTAGTGTTTGTTAAATCTAGTATTAAAATAGATTTATGTTAATTCTTAATTGTGTCAAGAGGAGAGGTGCTCTCGAGCCTAGTGTGCAAGAGAAGTCGTAATGTCATCTAGTATTAAAATAGATTCGGAACATGTGGAGACAAATGATTAAGGACAAGTGAAAATTGTCTCATTCGCCAAAGCTGGGAAGTGGGTTTGGGTCGATGCCAAACAATATCGGGGCATTTTAAAACAAATATAGCCTGTCTAAAATGGGAGCAAACAAGGAAGAAACAGTCTAAAAAGAAAAGTACTCGAGCCCATCGCAAAAAGCACTCAAACAAGTCTCCTCCACAAGCACGTGGCAACAAGAAGTCCAAAGGAAAAGTCATTGATAATTTTGTCTTATATAGTCCCACATCCACACCTCTCACCTGGTCATCTGATCTTTATGTGAAAGAATTGTTAAATGCAAAACAAAGGTTGGAGGTTTTAAAAGCTAAAGGGCATGAAAAATATCATAAAATTCATATAATAATAGCTGAGAACAAGGCTTTAGCAGAAAGCAATAAAGTTTTAAAAGAACAAGTGGCATTGCTACAAGAAGCTCTTTTGATAGGAAAGACAGAATGGCAACACATGAAGGTAAATGTGCAAAACATAAAGAAATCTGTATTGGAAAGTACCGAGGTGGTGAATGTGAAATCATCCCAGGATAAAGGGAAAATGATTGCCCAAATAAACAACCATGAAGAGAACACAAGAGAAGAAACGAAAGGAGATTCCACCAAAGTTTCCAAAACTTGGGCTCAAGTTATTAGCAATTCTGTTAATAAGGAAGGAGAAACAAATATTCAGGTTGACAACATGCAAGATAATGAAGGCAAGGAAAGACAAAATAGGGCAACAAACATAATTATTAAAGGGGTGAAAGACGATGGGAAAAATGAATGCACTCTTGACTTTGCAAGAGACTTCTTGAAAGACAAGTTGCTATGGCAAGGACAAATATGCCAAGCATGGAGGGTGGGTAAGTTTAACGGGGAGAGAGCCAAGGCCATAAAAGTCATTATCCCTAGCTTTCATGATAAATATATCATTCTAAGCAAGAAACATCTCTTGAGGGGTTCTTGTTTTTTCCTGGAAGAAGATTTAACTATAAAACAACAAGAGGAAAGAAGGGAGGAAATTTAAAGGTTAGGGCAGCATGAGATGAAGGCAAGAGAGCATGGATTTATAAAGGCAAAGTTGTGATAGCGCGATTTGGACCTCCTTCCAAAACAGAGCAACAACATGGTAATAAAGAAGAGGCAACAAACTCTTCAACGGGAAATCAGAAAGCAAGGGTAGTATGGGAAAACAGGGACAAATACTCAAATGTGAGTTTTGCATGTCAAAATAAATAACAATCAAGTCATACCCAAGTTTACTTAAGATTAGTTTGTTGGAACTACAGAGGTTACCCATGTAGACGAGGACCTGGGTTAGGGCCTATTACGAAAGATAGAGGCATAATTTGCCTCATAGAAACACATGAGCATGAAGGGTGCAAGACACCTCTGTTTGAAGGATACTGGAAGATGGCAGTGTGGAACAAGGCAGTGGGGAATGGCAAAGGGCACGGGGGTATCATGGTTTTAGTAAGGGAGAAAGAAGGTCGTCTCATTAAGTTAGAAAAAGAAGACTCAAATAAGCAATTCATTTGGTTTAAAATATCATAAAATGGAAACCACATCAGAATTGCAGCATGCTATTTTGCCCCACAGGTTTCAAAAATCTACAAAGGTAGAGGGCTTGACCACAAAGATCTATTTTCAGCCTTAAAGGCGGATATTGTAACATATGCATAGCTAGGTGAAGTCCTTATAGTGGGTGATTTCAATGCTAGGACTGCAAGTGAGCAAGCTAGCATTCTTTGTTGTAAAGATGATTGTGACCCTATTTGGCTTACAAAAGAAAGTAATCATCAGTGGGAAAGAATTTTAGAGGACAAGGGTTGCAATCTCTTTGGTGAACAATTGCTTACTCTATGTGGGGCCTTTGCTTTAGTCATTTGTAACAGCTTGACTAGATGGGCAAAGTCCAGTAATTTCACTTGTAATGCTTACAATGGAGCAATTGTGGTAGATTATGTAATTTTCTCGCATGGTTTGTGTGAGAAAATGGAGAAAGTTTTGATTAGAGATCAACTGTGGGACTTGAAATCAGATCATAAACCAATTTATTTATGTTTCTCTTGGATTGGAAAGAAACAATTAGAGTAAAAAATTCAACATGTCCAACAAAATCTCCCACAGGGAAGAATTCTTTTGACCCCAGAAAATTGTAATACCTTCAAAATGATGCTAGAAAGGCTCTTCGAGAAGGAGAAAATTACAATTCATAGCCTTCATAGTCATGAATTAACACATTTAATTCAATGCGCACTTGCAAAGTGCAAAAGAGCAAAAACTAAGAAGTCTAAAACAAATTGCTTTCTGGTTAATGCTTGGTTTGACGAGGAATGCAAAAATGCAAGGAGAATGTGGAAAGAGTCAAATAAGGATAACATAAAGCTCAAAGCTTACAAGCAGTTATTAAGCAAGAAAAAAGTCGATTTCATGGTTTCAAGGAGGGAAGAACTAATTTTCCTTAGGAAAAATAATCCCAAATTGTTTTGGAAGGAGCTCCAACCAAAAAAAGATACAAATTGGAAATAATATTACAGCTTCTAAATGGTTTTACTATACAAGACAACTCTATGAGCAAGTTCCCAAGGTTGACCCTCCCCCCTTGGTCTACATTGATACTGAACTCTTCATAGTACAAGAGGTAGAGATGGGTATCAAAAAGTTGGGTGTTGGAAAAGCAAAAGACTTAGTTGAACTCCAAGCAAAATATCTAAAGTGGGGCTCAAAGATTCTTGCACCTCACATTACAAAAATCTTCAACAACATCATACAACAAGGGCTTCCCACAAATTGGACAACTAGTCTGGCAATACCTCTTTTCAAGAGCGATGACGTCAATAATCC
>APFE030123477.1:0-12156 GCA_000404065.3 Pinus taeda | reverse complement strand
AAGATTTTGGTCGACATGTTTCGAACCCGCAAGTGTGGTTCATCTTCAGGACAACGCGTCGACCAAAATCTTCAATGTGATTTCTTCTGAAAAATATTTTATACATTAAGATATGGATCACAAAAGCTTAAATTTGAATAACATATTCCTTCTTATCAACTACTCTTCCCAATCTAGGTAAGAGATTCTCTTCCCTCTAGGTTTCTCTTTTTTTGGAAGAAGATCAGTGTGGTATTCTATGTGTTCTCTCAATGCTTCACTTATTGTTTTTACTTCTATCCCTATCATACCCCTCTTTGGGCTCTCCTCACCCATCCTAATCCCCCTTCTATTCTCCTTTCCCTCTACGCCCCTTTCTATCCCCTCTGCCCCTTTCATTGGGGACATTTCCTTTCACCCTCCCCACTAGATTCCAACCCTCCCTCCTCATCCCTTCCTATTTCCCCTTGCCGCTATAATTTGTGATCCTTGAGTTGTTCTTTCTCCCCCCCTATTGCATCTATCCCTATCCCCTCTGATACTAGTGATGGAATATGGATTTTTGGGGATTGTTGAGTAATTTAATTATGAGTTAAATTACTTAAAATTAAATTATCAATCTAGGTTCGTACACTTGTGAAGAACATTCACAAAATATATGTTAGGAAATTGAATTTCAATTTTAAAAGGAAAATATAATCTATTGAAATAATATTGCAAGCCTAAAATAAAATCCTAATCATTAAGATATCTAAAATGAGCACACACACTTTCTAGGAAAGCAAGACACAAACCTCTAGGAATCCAATAAGATTTGATCTGTGAATAACAGTGAATTCTAAACTAGAAAATAATGAAATTTAACCTATTTGAATTAAAAGTGCAGTTCTATTCTAGTAAGGATAAATGTGATTCTATTCTATGAAACCAATTCTATGCTATGATAACAATATCCTTATATTATAAAAGCAAGAAACTTCTTATGCTAAATCCTTTTGCTATGAAAGCTTTTAAAGTTCCTACCTTAAACCTATTTTATGGAATACTTTAAAAATATCACCTTAAGTCTATTCTATGAAAATATTTTTAAATTCTCTTTTAATGAATATGGAAATCATTTGTTCTATGAAAGCCAAAAGATCTATTTTATGACTTGAATACTCTATTCTAGAAAGCATTAAAACTCTGTTTCTAAAGAAAACAAATGAATTCCATGTTAAGCCAAGTAAATGAAACCTATTCTATGACAATAAACAAATGGTATTCTAAGAAATTGAATTGAAATTGCATCTATATATGAGATCAAAACAAAATAACATTACTGATACGTGTGTTCAAAGTTTAGAATCATTCATATCTGCACATTATCTATAAATATGAGACTACTTAAATGCAGAGATAAAAGACTTATAAGGAAGAAACTAATAAATGTTTTTGTTTATTTTAGAGGTTTATTCAAGCACTTGATATTTAAAATAATAAGAATGAAATGAGCATAAAAGAGCATCTAAAGACAATGCGTACAAAAGAGAGCATCTAAACAAAAGACTTGAAATAAATCTTGCAGAAAATGAATATAAAGGAAGATAGTCTATCTTGTAGGAATGAAACACAAGGAAATTTTAAAATACACTCGTACTCATCATGGGGACCTCCTGAAGTGTATGAAAGGGAAAAAGGAAATTATTGATCAAACACCAGATCTGATCACGAAGGCATAACCATATCAAAGGATTGTACTAACTGAACAATATGTGAACTTCAACAATGATTAAAAAATAATAACACCCAAGCATATTGAATAACCTTCAACATTCAATACTTATGGTTTGCTTCTCAAAGAAACTTTTTATATTTTTTTAAAGTAACTACTTATAAGAAACTTATTGCTAAAGGCTAGCTCTACAGATTGACATCTTAGACTTCAAATTCTGTTGAGACTGTTACTCACGTGATTCGCTATCTGTGAAGAAAATCATGTGAGAAACACATCAAAATTCTTCAAATTCTTTGTGATATTTCTTTCTTGATACCTTGTTTTGATGCTTGGTGTGCAATGCCACTATTTGACTGTAATTTTGACTAGGATTCTTTTGTTTGCACCCAATAATGGAAATCCATATAGGAAACATTTCTCATATTCCCATGTGATTTAGTTGATCTATCTCCCATTGGACCTATTCAAACCTTTATTTAGTTGCAAAAATGTTAGTGAGACTACAAAAAGTGTCAAATTACACAACTCATGCAAATTGAATCAAATTTATAAAGAAAAATGTATAGAATTGAGAGCACATTTGGAACTTTACCTTATTGCTTATTTATGTAGATTTTATGGCTTTTATTTCAAAATGCTGGTGTGATGATGTAAAGATAAGTGGAAAATAAGTGAAAGAAAAGGTAACAATCTATAAATAATATGCATTTCTAGTGGCCCAAAATTCCCCCATGCTTAGGGTTTTGCATGTCCACGTGCTCCTTTATGTTGAAAAACTTCAAAATTTCAGTAGTACTGATCTTGAAAGAACTATTTCAGAGGTTTGGATTAATATGCCCAAGTTACTCTGAACTCCCATCTTCTGCATGGCAACTTGCCATCTAGGTTTCTTCATCAACATTACGGAGTTTCAAATTCTTTTGATACCAATGGTACATGCGTTTGAGAATTTTATCATTTTGTTCCTTAAGCAATTGATTTTCTCCTTTCACATGATTTTCTAACAATTCAAGTTCAACTATCTCCTCCTTTAATGTCTTAATAATTTCTTGCTCCATATGAAAACGAACGTTATCATCTTACATAGGGTATTGTATATCAAATTATCATCATTAAAATTCTATTCAAAAGAATGATCTACCTTTTCCTGGTTTGCTCCTTTCTCCAACGATTCAAAGTAATCACATGCTTGTTGTTGATTAACATCTATCTCTATAATTTTTGCTATTGGGGTTGGTGGCACTAGTGATTATGAGTCCTAAAGGCATATAACTTCTGATGAAGAGATTCTATTTTGTTTTAACATAATTCTTGTGATTCTTTGTCTCTTCCTTCCATGCTTTGGCTCCTAGAAAATTTTCCTCTCATTATTTTGCTTTTCTAGCTTGGGTGGAACAATGGTATTTGACTTCTCTTCTTTAGTTGTTGTGGTTGGTTTTGTTGGAATTAGGCCTCCCTCTTGTCATATTTGTTGGAATATTTGCAAAATTTGAACCCTTTCCCAGTTCAGTTGTATCTAGACTCTCTTTTAATGGACTTTATGAAGCGTCAAACTACTCTATTCCTTTATCATGGATGTCCCATGTTTCTACTTTCTCATTTCTAGTCGTTTGTACTAGAATTTCTTTATTCCTTGCAATTTATTCTTGATGGTTAGGGTTTGGAGGAATCCTACTTCTTTGTATCCTTGTTTTTGGGACTATCTCTTCATCTGTGATTTCAACGAAGTGATTCCTTACTAGACAATATTTCCAATTGTCATTTTGGGCCTTCAATTTTGCTTCCATAATAATCTTGATCGATCCATGGTGATAAAGAGCTCTATCAACATTTCTTGAGTTTCTTTGAATATGAAAGACCATCTTGCTTAAACTACTCAACAAATAATATGGAAAATTTAACTCTTTTCCCTTTATGAAATGCATCAACAATTGAGCATGCTAAAACATAATGAACCCATATATACCTTCACATGTGAACATTTTTTGCAGAGAAAATAACAAATTATGCCATTTCCTTTTGAATGCAAAGATTGGAATACATTTTTTAAATGTTGAGATGTCCATTTCTAGATTTTGGAAGAAACATTTCCATGGTTCGTCCTTCAATTTTTTGCATTTGAACTAGTTTTCACCAACTCTTGGGAGCTTTGTACCTTCTACTAGGAAATATTTTGTCACTTTCAACCTTACTATCTCCAATTTCAGCCCCAAATCTATCCAATTCCCTTGCAAATTTCATAACCTTAAAACTTCTCAAATAATTTCAACCATTCAAGTTTTTGCAATTATTTCCTAACCTTTGGATAAGCAACAAAGAATTTTACTCCCTCAGGTTCATAATAGATTATGACTCCCATAGATGTAAGGAAAGATTTTCCTCAAGGTCACTCTTCAACAACTATTACAGGGGATGGTGAGAAATGGATGAAATGGTTTGGTCAAATGAATAAGGAGGATGATAGATAGTAATGGAGAAAAAGTTATAATGAAACTATGCAGTGATAGTGAAATATGGCTCCCATATTCATGTAATAACTACCTATTGATCACTTAATAAAAATCTTGATTTGCATGATAGGTTTGTGATTTGGTATTTTCTAAATAGGATAAGGAGCCCTTTTTGGGTATTACAAAGTGGAGGGTGAAATATGGAATTATTTAAGCCATCATTAGCATTTGAGGCTTCTCATAAGCCTAGATTAAGATTTTATTGAAAATAATGGTAAATTTGTCCATGTATACATATCAAATCCTATAGTTAAGCTTTAGTAAATTGACCAATTATGCATGATATTAACTTTCAAATTAGCTCACGTTTATGCCTTTGAAATTGATTCTCTTATAGGTCCAAAGATAATGCTTTTCTCTTCCTTAGGATGAATTAGCTACAAAATGTTTCAGTGGCTACGAAATGTTACCAATCTTAAAGATTTGCTTTAAATTCTTTTAGGATACCTGCTATTGTTGATGCCAATAATGTTGATGATGCTAATGTGATCTCATTAAAATAGAAGTAAAGTATCCAAACTAATTAGTTTGAATTAAAAAAATTATTTGCAAAGGGAAAAGGGAAAGGGGAAATCCAAGTTGCCAAGAGTCTTGGTTTTCAACTAGGATTTCTTGCATAGTTTATGCAAGTAATGTTGGTTTTCATAACTATACATTTTTATTTTCAATTTATTTTCTCTCTTTTTTATTTTATATTGTATAGAAAAGAAATCAAACATATTTTGGTGGTAGAGGAGAATAATCTAATTTTTCCACCAATTTCAAATAAGAACTTTCTTGCATATTTTGAGCATATTCTTCTGTTTTAAGGGCTTCAAATAGAGTTTTAATATATTCCCATTAACAAGAAAAGTGGTTCCTTCTTCATCAATGGAATTAATCCTTATTTCTCCATTTTCAAAAACAATTTCTATCTCATAAGAGCCTAACCAATGTGTTTGGAATTCCCCTTGAAAATCTTTAAACTTAGAATCAAAGAGAAGGACCCACGCACCTAGTTTGAACTTTATGACCTTGACAAACTTGTCATGCCATATTTTCCTTTATTGTTGAATAATTATTGTCCTCTGAATTCCATCTTGTGTTATCTTGTCCAATGCATTTAGTTGTGCCAAACTTTGTTTTTGAGCTTCAAAGAGATCTAGCCCCAATTTTATTTCTATCTTGTTTGTCTCCAATTGGAATTCAATAGGAAGTAGAATTTGCTTTCCATAGACAAGCTTGTTGAAAAATGCAGCAATAAATTCTCAATTTGATTTTGCCTTGATTAAATTGAGAAAATTCGAATTTCCACATCAACATACAACTTGGATGCAGCTAACTTGTGTGACACGGCTTGTGTTAGCTAGTTTACTCAGTAAATTTGAGTTGGAGGAGTTAGAGTTCAATTAAGCATGTGTGATTTCTAATTTGTATAAATCAAGGTCAGTTATCTTAGGTTGTTTTCAGTTAAACTAGTTATAACTATTGGAGGAACTAGTGAAGGGTCAGTGGTGCAGTGGGACTTCAGTCAAACTCAATGATAATGCATTTATTTAATTAATCAACCCAAAATAGCTAGTGCATGTAGATAATTCAAGTTTTTTAGGCTTGCTGGAGATTCCAAGGTAGTGTAACATCAATTATAGAATAGTCTTGGGTGTATAGGTGTTGCATGTAGTCATATAATCAATCCAAGAAATTGCATAATCAATTTTGGAGAAATTCCTAAATAATAGGGGCTTAACTTTTGAAGGAACAACACAAGGAAATAAGGGCTCAAGCATAGGCATAAATTGAATAAGTATGGGTAAGAGCTTCTTAGTGAGTGGAGAGATAGGTTATTCACTTGCAGGTTGTGCTCATTTGAGAAAATATATTGTAATACATCTTTATTCATCAGATTAATGCAAGGAGGCATTAGGGTTTTTAGCAGATTTCTTTCCATAGAAAAAAATTGTGTGCATGTGTGTTATTTCTTATTTCATGTCTAGTACTATTATTCTAAATTGCGAATTAATTTCCACGGAGTAGTATAGTAGGTTTGTGTCTTGTGATTTTGATTAAGGCTTCACGAGAAATTCCAAATATACATCATAATTTCTACATGGTATCAGAGTAGGATTCACATTAGAGCAGGAATTTTGAAGTTGTTTCTCAGAAGGTTTGAATTTGAAGATTAGTGGAGCAAGATAGAGTATGCCTTGGAAGGCATCTCTAATTTTATCGCATGGAAGGATCATATGGAGGTGGTATTGGATGACAATATATTACTAGAATACATCAAGACATATGTTACAAAACCACTAGAATTTGATGCCCAAAACCTTGCTCAGTGGAAGAAATATGTAACCAAGGTGAGGAGAATAATATTGGAGGGAGTATGGGACCACATTGTAACTAATATCCATGGGAAAGAAACTCCTTATGAAATGTGGTAGGCATTGTTAGATCTGTCCCAGAATAACAACAACCATAGGAAATTGACGCTCAAGGATAAATTTTAAAATATCAAGATGTAGAAGAATGACACTATTCAACAATATTTGAGCAGGTTCACACAAGTTCATGATGAACTTGTAGAAGTTGGTGTTACTGTTTCAGATGTTGACTTGGTAAGCCTAGCCCTTTTGGGCCTTCTCAAGATCTAGCATAGCTATCAAGATTTGGTCAATGGGAGGGAGAAACTACAGAATTGGGAATGCTTATGGTCTGATTTGGTACAGGAGGAAATAAGGTGTAATACCAAAGATGGGACTTCATTCAAGGGATATTATGAAGAAAAATTTTCATTGGTTGGAAAGAGAAAGAAGGAAAAAGGGAAGAAATCTCAATCCAAACTAGAATCCAACCAAGGGGCCAAGAATAAATATTTGTCCATGCTTCCATTGTCATGAATTCAGACACTAGGCCATAAAGTGTCCACACAATCTTTGTGAGAAATAAGACCTCAGGAGGAGTAACAGGTGAATATTTTGCTTCACAGTTCGAGCTTGAATTTACCCTTATCACATGCATTTCCAACATAATGATGGGTAGCATGTGGTACTTGGACTCATATGCATCATTCCACATGATAGGGTGTAGATAGTTTTTCAGTGACCTGGAGGAGAGATATTTGCACATGCACATCGAACTAGGGGACGACGGAAGGTACACCATGATCAGGATTGGTACAGTCACCTTTTAGAGGGAGTCAGGCTCCCTTCTCAGGCTCAAGGATGTCATGTTCGTTCTGGGCCGAAAGAAAAATCTATCTTTGTTGCAGTTTTGGAAGACCGTGGTTATGATGTGATCTTTAGTAAAGGAAAAGAATTCCTGAGACACATAGCCATATGATAGGTGAAGCAGATCAGAGTTCGTGTGAAGAACCTATATAAGATAGATGTGGAAGACTGTGTTGCATTAAGCACTAAGGCAAAG
The DNA here is from genome assembly GCA_000404065.3 of Pinus taeda. Lineage (NCBI taxonomy): Eukaryota > Viridiplantae > Streptophyta > Pinopsida > Pinales > Pinaceae > Pinus > Pinus taeda. The sequence continues at coordinate 4,548 of APFE030123477.1, read as the reverse complement.
AAGGTGTAAATCCGCAATGTCAGTAAACTTTGGCACAAAATACTTCGCCATTTGCATCATGGTTCCTTGAAGATTATGCAGAAAATAAACATAGGCATCCCCAAAGGAGCACTCAAGCAGTAGGATGTATGCAAAGGATGTACCATGGGGAAGTACACAAAATCCATATTCCATGATCGAGACAACAAAGCACATGCAATCCTTGAAAGGGTCTACTCTGATTTTTGTGGACCTCTCTTGACAGCCTCCATCACTAGACACAATTTTTTTGTCATTTTTATTGATGACTTCTCATGAAAGTGTTGGATCTTCTTCATGCAGAATAAATATGAGACATTCTCCAAGTTCATAGAATTCAAGGCACTGGTTGAGAAAGAAACATACAAGAAGGTGAATTCTCTAAGAACTGATAATGGAGGTGAGTATGTGTGGAATAAACTCAAAAAAAATTGTGCGAAAGAAGACATTCGATGAGAGTTGACAACACCCCACAACAGAATGGGGTGGCCGAGAGAAAGAACTGTAGCATTATGGGAAGCGAGGGTGATGTTGCATGACCAAGGCCTACCACTAGACTTGTGGGTAGTGACATGCAATACAACAATATATTTGTAGAATTGGAGTTCTAATCATATTCTTGGCATGATTACACCAAAGGGGGCTTTCTCAGGGAGAAATCCAGATGTGTCACATTTCATGATTTTTGGAGCCTCTATTTACTGCCATGCCTCCAAAGAATCGAGGAAGAAGCTTGAGGCGACAAAAGAATTGGGGGTATTTGTGGGTTACACAAAAACTCCTCACAACTACCGTGTGTACTTTCCATCTCTTAGAATGAAAGTTGTGTGAAGGGATGTAATGTTCAATGAGGAGAAAGCGATGTGGTTCTCTCTTGAGAGGGAGCTTAAAATGCCACCATAAGAGGAGCTTTTAGATCCAAAGGAGGAGCTTCAGGAAGTTGTGGAGAAGAAACAAATTGAGGAGCAGAGAGTGAAGATACCCACTCAAGTAGAGCCATCCAAAGAAGGTAGAAAAGGAACCGGGGAAGCTAAGAGACTTGTGCAAGATGCGAGGGAGAATGTGGGAGCAGGTAAAGAAGGTCACCTGATCGATACACTGGCTACATGGATATTGTTATCACTGACAAAATTTCAATGCCAAATGTCTTACATTTGTTTGATGATAAAGGTCGGTGCTAGTCTAAGTTTGAATTTTTGTTTGCCTTAGAGTCTTGAGTCAACTATGTATTCTCACCCATCACTGGTCATTCTCAGTCATCCCCGTCTCATAGCCATGTGTGAAACTGTGCATGAGTTACAATGTGTCACAAAGCTTTTTAGGTTATTTTGTAGCTCATGTGATAATTTTAAAGTGTTTCCACAGCGCATAAAGCCCTTTTGTAATTTTGCAGCGCATAAAGCCTTTTTGTAATTTCACAGCGCAACATGTTTTAGGCTGCGCTACAAAATTGGGGATTTGTTCGAATCCATAGCAACTATCATGCAAAATAGCCATGCGGTGGATGTATTTTACAAGTGGCATACTCTCAAGCTCCTGTGTCTATGCTTGTCATCAATTCTGAATCTCGAAGCCTCAAAGTTCATGTAGCTGTGAGTACATGCTCACACGTTGGTGGCCAGAGCACAATATGCAGATGTTGAACTAAATGTATACAATTACGCTAAATGAGAAGTTTCATTACTTCAAATGGAAATCCATACTCTGAAAAAGGTTGTATGCTACAGAGAAGAAGATCCTTTCTAAATTGAAGGAAAACGAAGAGACTCCAGAAGCGTTGACGAAAGCAGAAAAGTTAAAGAAGGGGTTGTTTGATCTTCTACACGAGATTGTTCTAATCAGAGATCCAGAAGATCCAGGGAAATTCTATCCTCGATTCAGTCTTGAGGAAACAACTAGTTTCAGAGAATTAGATGATCAGAGTAAAAATGTTCTAAAAGGAATGTACTACGATTACTATTTTCATCGGCAAGAGAGCCTTTGGCGACAAAATGGGTTGAAAAAGTTTCCAGTTAAATTAAATTCATCAGACATGTTGGCATGTGGAGAAGATCTTGGGATGATTCCAGCTTGTGTGCATCCTGTTATGCAAGAATTGGGTTTAATTGGCCTCCGCATTCAACGGATGCCTAGCGAATCTGATTTAGAATTTGGTGTCCCTGCAAACTATAGCTATATGACGGTGTGTGCCCCATCATGCCATGATTGTTCTACCTTACGTGCTTGGTGGGAAGAGGATGAGGGAAGACGCATTCGTTTCTTCAGGAATGTGATAGGGTACAGTGAAGTACCACCTAGTCAGTGCAATCCTAAATTTGCCCGTGCAATAATTGAGCAGCACATCGAAGCTCCATCAATGTGGACAATTCTTCCACTACAGGATCTTCTAGCATTAAAGGAAGACTATAGCAAATGGCCAGCAACTGAGGAGACAATCAATGACCCAAAGAATCCTAAACACTATTGGCGCTTTCGTGTACATGTTGGTCTGGAGTTGCTCCTTGCAGATTACGAGTTTCAGAGGATTATTAAAGATATGGTTAAGAGTAGCGGTAGAGCATATCCTCCAGGGGAAAAAGGTGATATTCAAAGTGACGCAGATGAAATCACGTGCTCATGAAAGGCAACTCAGACATGCCAATTATTCTACAGTCATCTCTTGTTTAAAACTTGTATTTCATTTCCCAGTTGCTATACCGGAAGTACAGTGGAAACTTTCTTGTTAATCTGTTGGGAAAATTGAAGGAGTCTGAATATTCATCAAGTGGTCAATTTGTTCCTGTGGGTGGTCTTGTTTATTACATCACTCCACCTTCCAGCTTGGCGGATATGGCAGCAAATCCTTTTCATGCTCTGTTCTATTTAACTTTTATGCTGACAGCCTGCGATCTATTCTTAAAGACATGGATTGAGATATCTGGCTCCTCTGCAAGAGATGTGGCAAAGAAAGGATTTGGAGTGTTGGATCCTCATGTTGTATCTGCCTGTCAAAACCTGGCAGAGTTGTACAGAATGAAAAGAATGTTTGCGAAAGCAGAACCCTTATACTTGCAAGCTATTGAGCTATTAGAACTATCATTGGGCCCTGAAGATGTGCGTGTTTGTTTTGCTTTGCATAACCTGGGAGGATTCTATCTTCTGCAGCAGCAACTAGAACAAGCTCGCACTTGCTATGAGCAAGCTCTTAAGATCAAGAGGTGTATCTTAGGTCTAAATCACCCAGATTACGCAAACACTATGTTTCATCTTGGAGAGGTGTGGCGGCTTCAAGGAAATCTAGGTGATGCAGAATTTCTTATTCGGGATTCCATAAGGATTCTGGAGGAAGGTAGGTTGGGACAGTTTCAATTAACAATAAGGCGAATGGGTCATCTTGCTAAGATGCTTTTGGAATCAAACCAGCTTCAAGAAGCAGAGAATTTGCAACTGAATCTTGTAGAGAAATTGCGAGATCTACGTCCCAGGCACTGCATCCATCCTCAAGTTGAAATTAAAAGGGATGACAGATAAAATGAGATTCGGATTTTCTCAGATTCTGGAAGGCTTATGAAGCCTCTTTTTATTGTTAAAAATCAAAGGCTCTGCATATCTAAACGACATCTTGAGAAATTTAAGAAAAGTAGCAAGCTTTTCAAATATCTTATGGAAACGGACATTATGGAATTGTTGGGTGTTAAAGAAGAAGAAGATGCTCAAATTGCTAGTTGGGAGACTTCCAATCATGGTTAAGTCACATCTTTCCCATTTTTATGGTCTCACTCCTAAGGAGCTACTTGCAGAGGGTGATTGCTTATAAAAGATCTCGGGACAAAAGGAAAACTGTTTTAAATAAAACAGCAGTTTCGTAGCGCACTATGAAATTGCTGTAGATGATGTTTTTAAAAAAACGCAGACAAACAGTTGATTTCATGAGCGGGAGTTTTTGAAATGGCACACCTGTCCATCACCACAGCCTACAACATATCAGTAATGTGGTAATGCCCTATATTCTTGGGTTATTAAAGACTTAAAGTACCTACTGCTGCATATTCGAAGTGATGGGGGACCAGGACCAAAAAGTAAGGGATATTCTCAGCCAACATGGAGCAGATTAAAGCCTTCAGTATCCAAAGCCAACATGGGGCATTAATTGCTCATCTCATGCCATCTCAGCCAAATGAAAAAGAAACCAGGTGTCAAAGCTGCAAGGAGAAATCGTTCTACGAAGGAGATAGAGTTAGAGTTATAATTAGACTAAAACTCTTTAGAACTTCTGTTAGTGCTTGTTGTATTAAATAAGTTTGTTAAAAGTAGATAAGTGTCATTAGTGGCAGTCATCGAGCTCCCCTCATGCTGGAGGAGGAAGCTCCAAGTAGTTAGAATCATGTTCTATATAGAGCTAAATCATCTATGTAATAGGGGTTGGATATTTTGAGAAACAGAGTATTGCTTTGGCTTGTGTAAAAACCCAGTTTAGTAATATAATTTGCTGCTTATCTTCCCAGGATTCTTACAGTGTTTCAAATGCTCAAGATATGTGGTTTTGCTTTA
>APFE030123465.1:3167-41978 GCA_000404065.3 Pinus taeda | reverse complement strand
AAAACCATAACATTTCAATACCATGAACCCAAAAACTAGGGATCAACACATCTGATGAGACGCCATGGTCCAAAACAACAGGTTCAAATCCCAAGAACTAACCACCATGGACCAAAAGTAAATTCCCCAACATATACACGATTTTGTAACGTATAACCCACATGTATACGCATCTTAGTCTAGATGAACCTGCGTATATGACTTTTTCTTCTTTCTGGGCGCCTGAACTGAGATCTGTCATCAAGTTGAGTTTCCATCAAGGACAACACTGTTAGGACTCCATATTGTCTACTTTTGACCTTATTTTTTGTCATGATGTTACCCTCTTTAGCCCATAAGTTGAAACCTTTTATAACATTTTGACCTCATTATTCCAAGGTATGAAGTAACTCTCCTCATTGCTATATGTTTAATTATTCAACACATATTCATGTCATCTTTATAATTAATCTTTGGAAGTTGACTAAGTCACTGACAATTGTTGAAACTGTTCAAAGTCTGCAGAATTATAATTCACAGTTGCTGCAACACCAGAAACAACAACTGACTAAAGCGGGTAAAATCTCATTTCGCTATGGGTGAAACAGCAGTTGTCTAGCGGGGCAGTAACCGTCTGAAGCTAGCAGAACTATACTTGGCAGATGCTGACACAACACGATCAACAAAACATAGTTGCAGATGCTAGAACACCACGAACAACACGGGAACTTCAAGGGAACAATTGAGATTTACCAAATCGAAAACAATGACGAAACAACCAAGGATAGTACAAAGATCTCAAGGAGATGGACGAGGTATACCAGTTTTGCAACGGTAAAAGGATCCACCTAACGAAGGATGACAAAGTTTACACACTATTGTAACAGCATGCTGTAACAGGAATTGATTTCCTGTTTTTGTACAAAAGGGTCAAACCGAATGAATAACGACAATCTCTTGTAATAGATGTCTCCTCTATAAAGAGGAGACATCTACGGTTGAGAGTTAGCGAGTTATAATGGAATTATTGTAGTGCAGAGCAAGTCTGAATCTTTATTATAATTGGACATTTTGGCAGATGAATAAAGCACTGTTCTGAGCATTTCAACTTAGCATCTATGTTCCGGGGAATCTTGTGAAAGGGACAGGGTCCACCTTCTTCACAAGATTCACCCATTTCTTTTTTATTAAGTGTGTGTGTGATTTCTGTCTATTTCTAACCTTGCTTCTGATATTTCCTTTTGATGATACTCTGTTTTCATAATCGATTGGCGCTGTGAAAGAGTGTGTCATCGGTGATTAGGATTTTCAGTGTGTATTGACAAATTGGTTACAGAGGCAGGTGCTAAACATCCTTATTCTGAGGACAGGGTCTTGGTCCTCTGTTACAAAACAACCATCATTTCTTTCTGCAGATTTGTTACCATTAGTTAATTGCTTTCATTTTATTTCTGCAATAGATCATAGCTGCTGTAACACAGAGTAAGGGTTTGATAGAATGTAGATTTGTTTATACTACAGCCTTTAATTCTTTTAGAATTGAGTGCATATAGTACGAGGTCACCTTTGAAACAAAAGGACTTTCCCGGGTTGACAATTTAATGTGGTACTCGACTGTTTAATTAATAAACAACTCGAGCAGCCAACTTTTGGCACCGTTGCCGGGGAAGGTGACTAAATATTTTGAAGGCATTAATGATTTTCCTTTAGAATAACAGGTGCATGAGAGGATGCAGGAAAGCTAACTTCACAGGCGGCAAGGGCATAGGAGGAAGAAGAAAAAATTTCATTGGCGACATCATTTCAAAGGCCGAGACATCCCAGAGAACAAGTTCACGAAGACCTCAGATCCAGTATTCATCCCAGAGAGATCACCAGAAGGAGGAAGTACTAGGACCTGAAAGGAAGCTAGAAACACAAGAGCATGTTGAGGAACTGGTAGATGAACTTGAAGAAACACAAGATACTGAAGATAGAGCAAGCGATTCAGGAAAAATACCGATGGAGGATAAAAGAGCGGAAGGAAGGGGGGAAAATTCACTCTCCACCGTGGAATTTCCTATTGGGGATCTCCCAAGAGGAACAAAGCCTATGAAGAACATTCCACCTGCAGCATTACCTAATTTTCATGGGTTATCCTCTGAAGACCCTAATGAATTCCTCTTTGAATTTGATATACTGTGTAGGAGTTATGATTATGTAACTCCTGCTCAGAAATTAAAACTGTTTCCAGCAACATTGAGAGGGAATTCATTAAGATGGTTTATGAGCTTAGGGGCTCATGTAATCACTATGTGGGATCAGATGTAAGAAATGTTTCTGACCAAATATCAGGATTACTGTCGAACAAGAGAAAGGAAGGAAGAATTGTTTAAAATGGTTCAGAAGGAGGACGCGAATCTAGAGGACTTTGTAGAGAGACTGTAGTATAATCTGCAGTGATCTGATCATCCGACTATGAGTAAGGATATTCTGAAGACAATACTGCTAAAAGGGGTACGAGATGACTGCTTGGATATGCTAAATATGCCTAGAAAAGGGGATATCTCCAAAGAACCATTTGATGAGATTATCAAACTCTGTATGAGATGTTCCAGAGGAGCAGCAAGCATATCTAAAAGCAGGGACACTATATACTCAAGAGTCCAGAAATCAGTAAATGGAGGAGCAACACGAGCCAAAATAGGTAATTTGCTTGAAGAATTTAAAACTGAAATGTTAAGCTCTTTTGCTTCACAAATTGATGCCCTATAGGTTAAAAAGAAGCAGGCAGAAGCATAAGCTTCTCTGGCTATTTTCTGCTCTAAATGCAGAGAGAAGCAACCACTGAGGGAATGCCCATTAGATAGGGTACCAATTTGTACCATCTGTGAAAAGGATCATGAGACTCAACAATGCCCTTCTCTATCAGGAATAAAGGCAGCACTACAATCAACTGAAGAGGAAGCTGAAGCAGTGTACCTGATGACACAGAGGAGGCAATGGCAACCAAAAAGACAAGGTATGAATTATAACACATCATTTAGTCGTTGGAATAATCACTCTCCTTTTCAAACAAATTACTCACCCACGAATCAAATGTAATACCCACCCTTTAATCCAATCCAATTTCAACCTATGCAGCAACCAAATCCTCCTTTTACTGATCCTACCATGTGGAATCCTTGGACTCTTCAGCAACCTTATTTCAATAAATGGAACCCAAACTGGACAGCCCAACAGATTCCATTTCCTCAACACCAACAATCTCTTTCCTTACCATGTAACGCTCCACCGAATAACTAGTCAATCAGACCCCAACTGCCTGTACAGCCTAACCCCAACCCAAATAATAATAAACTCTGCAGGTAATTGATATTCAAAGTCAACCTGTTTCCCCTATGTAATGTAATGATATCCATTTACGTTCTGGGAGAATAGTTGAACCCATCATTGATGATATTACTGACTCTAAAAAAGAGGAAACTAGAAAAGAAAAGTCATCTAACAAAAATGTTGAAACAGTTGAATCGTCTTTTAACAAGACTGCTCAAACAATAGAGCCACCCTTCCATGAACGTCTGGTTCTTACCAAAACATTTGAGCCACCTACTTTTAACCTTTTAGGAGAACTATAGTATTTATATGTCAAAATTCCGCTATTGTAAGCACTAAGAGATGTTCCTATTTATGCTAGAACTCTTAGGGATATCTGTATTAAAAAGCCTAGAATAAAAGCCAAGGAACCCCTCACAGTCTGTGTGATGGGAGAACTGACTGCTTTGATGATAGAAAATGACCCCCTTGTGAAATATGGTGACCCTGGTCACTCTACAGTAACAGTTCAGGTTGGTAAAACCTTTGTCTCTAAAGTTCTAGTAGATCTGGGTGCTGCAATAAACATTATGACACTTTAAACAACACAATTACTGCAATTGAAACATTTAATTAGGGAAACCCCAACCATTCTAGAGCTCACTGACTGCTCCATAATTAAACCTGAAGGAGTCATTGAAGACCTGGTAATTTCCATAGAATCTTGGAATTACCCAGCCGACTTTGTTGTGTTACAAACTAAAACAAAGTTGGGGGGTCACCCACTGATTCTAGGAAGACCTTGGCTGGCTACAGTAGATGCCTTCATTAGTTGTAGATCTGAATCAATGACAATATCTAGTGGGCAGGAAACCAAAGAGCCGACTCTTTATCCTCATGCCACACCCATGATTAATAATGACAATTCCTTATGGTTAGATTATGAGGATGAGGAAACCCAACCTATTTTAACTGTCGGACAAGCTTTAACTTTCAAAGACTCAACCGAAGATGAATTAATCAACAACTTTATCTATGAACCTTCTTCACTTAGTCCAGAAATAGATAATCACTTCACTGCAATCTTGGAATCTGAATCCCAGAAGAACCTTGAAACTGAAAATCTACCTCAGATATTAGCTGACAGCTCCTCCAAAAGTATAACAGTAGAAATCGAGCCAGGTAAGACATTAAATATAAATCCTAATTTAACATACGATAAAAAACAACAGTTAATGAAGCCACTTCATGAAAATAAAGAAGCATTCACATGGGATTATACAAATATGAAGGGGATTTCTCCTGAATTATGCACCCACCGCATTTATATTAAATAAGGATACCACCCAGTCTATCAACCCCAACGACGGATGAATCCTAATTCAAGGGAAATTGTAAAGGAAGAACTTCAAAACCTGTTGAATGCAGGATTTATATATCCTATATCTGATAGTGAATGGGTTTCTCCACTAGTAATTGTACCCAAGAAAAATGGGAAATGGAGAGTATGTGTGGAGTGTAGAGCCCTAAATAAGGCCACCCATAAAGACCATTTCCCTTTACCATTCATTGATTAGGTATTATATAACTTGGCAGGTAAGAAATTCTTTTCCTTTTTGGATGGATTTAGCAGATATAATCAGATTAAGATTGCACCCCAAGATCAAGACAAGACCACTTTCACTAGCTCATGGGGGACCTTTGCTTATAGGGTTCTTCCATTTGGGCTATGTAATGCCCCAACAACATTCCAAAGAGCAGTGATAGGGATATTTTCTGATATGTTAAATGATTCTTTAGAAATATTTATGGATGACTTTACTCCTTATGGCACGACCTTTGAGGATGCATTACAAAACCTTGAAAAAGTACTTAAGCAATGTATAGAAGAACACCTTGCCTTAAGTACTGAAAAATGCCATATGATGATGAATCAAGGTATTGTATTGGGTCACTTCGTCTCATTCCTAGGAATTCAAGTCGATCCAGCTAAAATAGAGGTAATTCAGACCCTCCCTATCCCCAAAACACAAACGGATGTGAGAAGCTTCTTAGGACATGCCAGGTATTATAGAAGATTTATCAAGAATTTTTCTAAAATAGCTTCTCCTTTATTTGTGTTACTAACGAAAAATGCTGAATTTAAGTGGACTGATGATTGTGAAAAAGCATTTGACAAACTTAAACATGAGTTGTCTACAGCTCCCATTTTGAGAGGACCTGATTAGGCACTCCCCTTTCATATATGCTCTGATGCCTCAGACACTACGATTGGAGCTGTCTTGGGACAAGAAGAAAACAGTCTTCCCTATGCCATTTATTTTATTAGTAAAAACATGACCCCCACAGAACTTAATTATACAGTTACTTAGAAGGAATTTCTAGCAGTAATTTATGCTATCAATAAGTTTCGGCATTATATTACTGGTTATACTACTTTTGTGCATACTGACCACTCGGTCATTAAATACTTAATGAATAAATTAGTTACAAATGCTCGAGTTACCAGATGGTTATTGTTATTACAAGAATTTGATATGGCAATTGTAGATCGACCAGGAAAAGAGAATGTAGTTGCTGATTTCCTTTCTCGGTTAAAAACTAATGAAAATATTCCAGTAGATGATTCTTTTCCTAGCGAGTATTTATTTGTAGTATGTACTCACTCACCTTGGTATGCAGACATTGCCAACTACTTAGTTGCAGGGAAATTACCATCACACATATCGCATAGAGAAAAAATGAAAATCATTCAGCAAAGCGCTAGGTACAGCTGGATAAGTTGCTGTCTGTTTTACACAGGACTCGATTAGGAGATCTAGAGATGCATTGGTGAAGATCAAATTTATGATGTATTGAAAGCTTGCCACGATGGCCCTTGTGGAGGGAATTTTGCAGACAAAAGAACAGCACACAAGGTTCTCAGGATGGGTTACTACTGGCTCTCAACCTTCAAGGATGCAAAGAAACATGTCAGGGCCTGCGATAGCTGTCAAAGAATGGGCCAGCCTAATCACAGGGATGAAATGCCACTCAATCCCCAGGTAATTCTTGAACATTTGAAAGATGGGCACTAGATTTTATAGGTCCCATTAACCCTCCATCCAAACAAAAAGTGTATATACTGGTATGCATGGATTATATGATTAAGTGGTTAGCAGCTAAGGCACTCCTCAAAGCTAATGAAGAATCAGTATTAACATTTTTATTTGAAGAGATCTTTGTTAGGTTTGGATTGCCTAGGGAACTAGTCACTGATGGGGGACCTCCTTTTAACTCTCATGGCTTCAAAGACACATTGCAGAAATACCATATTAAGCATAAAATGACCACACCTTATCACCCGCAGGAAAATGGGCAGGTGGAGAGCACCAACAAAGTCATAGAAGCCATTTTGACAAAACAATAAAGGAAAATAGGAGGGAGTGGTTTCAAAAGTTGCCTGAAGCGCTATGGGCTTATAGAACTACTTGGAAGAATACTATGGGCTTTTCACCCTATGAATTAGTTTTTGGTAAAAATGTTGCTTTCCCTGTGTAGTTTGAAATCAAAACTTTAAGAACTGCTTTAGCTGGTAACATTGATTTGATTGATGCACAGACAGTCAGGTTGCAGCAACTTCAAGAACTGGACAAGAAGAGGTTGGATGCCATCCATCAAACAACCATTATCCAGCAACAAAGAACCAGATGGCATGACAAAACCATTAAGCAAAAGCAGTTCTAGACAGGTAATTGGGCTTTACTGTATGACTCCCGTTTCAAAAATTTCCAAGGTATATTAAGAACAAGGTGGCTAGGACCTTATGAAATAGACGCTGTTTTTTCAAATGGAATAGTTAGACTCTTAATGATTGATGATAGTAGAACACCATTATTAGTGAATGGGTATCGACTCCGTTTGTATCAACGGCCTGTTTCTAAAGAGGATTTCAGAGCTACTTGCATGGCGGACTTACATTATGTTTTCTTGGAGGAACCTGCTGTCCCTCAAGGCACTTAAATTTCTCTTTATTTATTTATTTTTAGATTAGATCTCTTAGCTAATAATCCCTGCCAAGGGTTGCTATGTTACAACTAATTTTTTTGCAGATCTTAGTTTCAGAGGATGACTGAGAATAAAAATTCCAAAAGAATCACTTTGCAACTTGGAAACGTTTTTCAGACCATAAATCAAGTTTTTCATTGTGTCCTGTTGCTCCAACACCAGTTCCCATTGCTGCAACACCACTTCCCATTGCTGCAACACCACTTCCTATTGCTGCAACACCACTTCCCATTGCTACAACACCATTTCCCGTTGCTGCAACTCCACTTCCTATTGCTGCAACACCACTTCCCGTTGCTGCAACACCACTTCTTGCTGCTGCAGCACCATCTCATGTTCCGGAAACATCACTTTTCAATGCTGTAACACTAGTTTCAGTACTTAATGACCTATCATCCTGATGGAACATATTATGCTTCATTAAAGGAACAAGCCATGCACTCTGATAATTACACTTGTTCACTACTACTTCCTATCAATAACAAAAATCGCCTGTATTCTCACGCTTCTACACCCTTTATAATCATTATTGATCTAGCAAAAGACAAGATAAGCCTTTTCGACGCGCAACTAAAGGTAAAAGTAAAGGTACGCATGTTTAAGTGTGGATATTAAATTATAGTTAATGTGGAGATGTTGATATAACTTCCGAAATCATTGTACTACCAATCAGATCATTCAGACGTAGATTTGGGGGGATTAGAAAAATATTGTAATTATTGCATAACACGTCAATCACCGCCACCCTTACTCCTCGCGGTAATATCTAAAAGTCACCTTGTCATGGCATATCCTCATTTGTAACAGTTTAATCTATCTCAAACTCGGCAATTCGGCTCTGTACTGTATAGTTTCGCTGGATCAGCAGCTATGGGGGGAAATTTGATTACACATGAACCTGGCACAACAACACTACTGGAGCTCTACCCCGAGGTTTACCAAATTTTCTTGCAAGCAGGATGGGTAGACTACTTTAGAAGACTCCCGGATTTCAACACACAGCAAGTGTTGGAGTTCGTATGCAACTTAAGAGAAGGATTTTCTATGGTCCAGGGAGTGCAGATTCCAGTAACAAAAGAAGACATAGCCCAAGTTTCTCGGTTATTGATCAATGGTACATGATGGTTTAGTAGGAAACATCTTATTCTGAATGCGCAACAAGGTTTTTTCCTACCAAGCGAGCATGTGGAAGCCAAAGGCAGAGGGTTCGCACTTCAGTCACTGCCTCCACCATGGCCAAAGGTTGCGGAGTTCGTTAAGCAGTATTTGACTTGCAAAGGTCGTTACCAGGTAATTTACCAACACGACTTTGTTTTGTTAAATCATTTGAGGCATGGTCAGTTAATAAACATGCCCTATTATCTATTGGATTGTCTAAAAAATATGTCACGTTATACTATAAAAGCAAAGCATCTGCTCCTTTCCCTGAAACATCATCGCCTAGCCCAACTCCTAATAAATAGAGGCTTCACTCTAAATCATCCACCCCCCTCATTAATTCTCCCCAGTAAATAGAAGAAGATCCTCAGGAGGCAGAGGAAATTCCCCAACAACCAAAGCAAATACCCCAAGAAAATCCCCAACAACTAGAGCAAATACCCTAGGAAATTCCCCAGCAATTAGCAGCAGAAACAACCCTACAGAGGACCCCATCCCCCAATGAAGGTCAACCATCCACCCCCATGCTTCATATCTCCACCGATGACTCTGAGGATAACACCCCCATCATCTTTCTTAAAAGAAAAAAGCAGCAGAAAACTTAAAATCCACCAAAAAGAAGAAGAATCGGGGCTTCAGTCAAAGCAATTGCTATTCGTGATAGTTCCCCCATTCTGAAGGAAAGTGGCCGTAAAAGAAAAATTACTTAATTTCCTGCTTCTTTACCAAGGCGACAAACACGGTCGTCTGTAGCAGTTAAACCCACTAGCGCCATTATCCCCACTTCTCCACCCATCACCCTAAGATCCCACACACCAACCATTCCTGAGCATTCCCTTTCCTCACCCTCTGGGGCTGAGATGTAGAGCGTTGACAGTTTTGTGACATTACCTTCTAAGGCAGCTGTTACACGAGAACCAACTGCTGAAAAATCTAAAACAGACACCCAAGGTAATATTGGGCGAGTGGCTGTTACACAAGAACCAGCCACTGACCCAACATGTGACACACAAGAAGCACCTGTTGCGGATGCAAATGACCAAGTTGATGCGGAACAACGATCCTCTCCTCCATTAGAACCTGTAGATATAGAAGCTCCGCCTACCATAGCCTCCCTGCAGGAAGAAATTGAATTTCTAAAATCCCAAATTAAGGATTATTAGCAGGAGATAATGACGGTTAAGGAAGCCTATCAGAATGAATACAATATCCACATCCTAGCATGGGTAGTGTATGTAACAAAAAAGAGTCAATATAATGAATATATGTGTAGCGAGTGTGGTGAGCTTTACAGTCGAGCAGGATATAAAATAGTCCAGGTTCCATTGACTGAAGCTAATCCACAACCGTCTGCTTCCGTAATCAAAACAGAACAACCTACTGTTACACAAGAACCAGCAGGAGTTGTAGAAGAAGAAATAGAACAACCCACTGTTACACAAGAACCAGCAGGAGTTGCAGAAGAAGACATAGAACAACCTACTGTTACACAAGAACAAGTAGGATTTGCAGAAGAGAAATAGAACAACCTGTTGTAACACAAGAACCAGCAGGTTCTCCAAGAGTTGTAAAAGAAGAAATAGAGCAACTTGCTGTTACACAAGAACCAGCAGGTTTTTCAAGAATTGTAGAGGAAGACATAGAACCACCCCGAGCCACCCAAACTAGTACAGAACATAAATCTTTTTCTGATGCCTATACACAGACTGAACCTCCCTGTGTCAGCAATGCTCATACTGAGACCTCTAGTTTTCAACAACTAAAGGACACATGGAGAATAGAATATGAGCTTTCACAAGGAAAGGCATTCCAACAGCAAAAGTCAATCTGGTTTAGCTATGCATGCAAAAATTGCGATGTACTTGAACAGTCTCAAGCTCAACATAAAGAAAATAAGGAATTAAAAGCTAGGCTATCCCACATCTTCAATTTGGTCCAGAGGGTACTGGCTACAAGAAAACCCTCTTTCAATTATGCAGTATTTTTGAGAGAACGCTTAGTGTTCTTGCAAATAAAGGCAATCAGAGATGGAAGATCCTACCAAGTTGATACACCTGATGAATTTATTGAAATATTCAAAGAAGCGCCAAATAATGATCAAAATTTTCTCTGTGAACTCTATCTTCACAATGAGGCCATGCCTGAAGATAGAGTGATGAATATACTCCCTATTGTTGGTGATATCTAGCAAAGAGCCTTCATCTCTTTTCTAGCCAATCAACTTACTTGGAAAAATGCCTATATGTCAGAAACGCATAATGAGCAGAACTGCCTTCTCTGGATTCAAAATGAACCACAGAATGCAGCACCTTCATTGCACATCATCAAAAAAATCTAAGTAATCCAGAGATGGTTGATCACATGAGGAAACTATAGGCAACAGTCTTGCAGGACTGCCAACATTATGTAAAAACAAAAGGGGCGCTGGCCATCAAAGCAAACAATTTATCTTGGGAGCATTGTTTGAAAGAGAGACAGGAATATCATCCTTACAATCCCCTCAATCTTTAGGTAGCAATTTCAGGCATACCTTATTATGTCAAATGTATGGAACAGTGTGCTGAAAGGTGGATTGGTTACCGGTTTCATTTCCCTCTCTTGTGGTTACCTGGTCAACAATATGAGGCTCATTACAAATTGACCAAAAAGTAGGAGGTGGCAGTATGGCAACAATTACAGAGTGTCTATGGATTCAGAAGTAGGTCTGATAACACCTTCTTTAGCTACTGTATCAACAACTTACACTATTCATCCCAGTATTCTGACTCAGATTCAGAGTAAATGTTGCATGAGGACATGCAACCCTTTCAGTTGCGGGGATGTTAGGACTCCATATTGTCTACTTTTGACCTTATATTTTTTCATGATGTTATCCTCTTTAGCCCATAAGTTGAAACCTTTGATAACATTTTGACCTCATTATTCCAAGGTATGAAGTAACTCTCCTCATTGTTATATGTTTAATTATTGAACACATATTCATGTCATCTTTATAATTAATCTTTGGAAGTTGACTAAGTCGCTTACAAATGTTGAAACTGTTCAAAGTCCGCAGAATTATAATTCACAGTTGCTGCAACACCAGAAACAACAACTGTGCAGTTGCTGCAACACGAGAAATAGAAACTGACTAAAGCGGGTAAAACCTCATTTCACAATGGGTGAAACAACAATTGTCTAGAGGGGCAGTAACCGTCTGAAGCTGGCAGAACTATACTTGGTAGATGCTGACACAACACGATTAGCAAAACATAGTCGCAGATGCTGGAACACCGGGAACAACACAAGAACTTCAAGGGAACAGTTGAGATTTACCAAATCGACAACAATGACAAAACAACTAAGGATAGTACAAATATCTCAAGGAGATGGATGAGGTATACCAATTTTGAAATAGTATAAGGATCTGCCTAATGAAGGATGACAAATTTTGCACATTGTTGTAACAGCATGCTGTAACACGAATTGATTTCCTATTTTTGTCCAAAAGGGTCAAACCGAATGAATAATGACAATCTTTTGTAATAGATGTCTCCTCTATAAAGAGGATACATCTACAGTTGAGAGTTAGCGAGTTATAACGGAAGTATTGTAGTGCAGAGCAAGTCTGAATCTTTATTGTAATTGGACATTTTGGCAGATGAATAAAGCACTGTTATGAGCATTTCAACTTAGCATCTGTGTTTCGGGGAATCTTGTGAGAGGGACAGGGCCCACCTTCTTCACAATATTCACCCATTTCTTTTCTGTTAAGTGTGTGTGATTTCTGTGTATTTCTAACCTTGCTTCCGATATTTCCTTTTGCTGATTCTCTATTTTCTTAATCAATTGGCACTGTTTAAGAGTGTGTCACCGGTGATTAGGATTTTTAGTGTGTATTGGAAAATTGGTTACAGAGGCAGGTGCTGAACATCCTTATTCTGAGGACAGGGTCCTGGTCCTCTGTTACAAAACAACTATCATTTCTTTCTGCAGATTTGTTACCATTAGATAATTGCTTTCATTTCATTTTTGCAATAGATAATAGCTGCTGTAACACAAAGTAAGGGTTTGATAGAAAGTAGATTTGTTTATACTACAGCCTTTAATGCTTTTAGAATTGAGTGCATACAGTATGAGGTCACCTTTGAAACAAAAGGACTTTCCCGGGTTGACAATTTAATGTGGTACTCGACTGTTTAATTAATAAACAACTCGATCAGCCAACAAACACCTCTGCCATAGCTCCAAACCTGTGCTATAATGCCAACAATTTCTTCCTAGAGATCATCTTCATCTATAGCATCCAAGAAATCATCATCTTCAAAAGCCCTCAAAAGTCTATAATCATTACATTGCTCATCTTCATCACTAATTGAAAATCCATCACTGTCTTCATGAGTATAATAGATCTTCTTACTTATATTATGTTTTATGTTCCATCTAATTGGTTCCTTACCTTTTTCAAGCTTGTCTTTGTGAGGAAACTTGGCTACATAGTGGCCGACTCTTCCACAAACAAAGCATTTGAAAGGTAGCATACCTCTGAAACTTCCACAACCTCGTTGAAGGTTCTTGACAAAGTTTGATTCTTCCTCTCCTTCCAACATATGTCCTCACTCATTGTAATCTCCTTTTCGTACAGCTTTGAATGCAGCTTCTCTCCTTTCTGATGGTCCCCCTTTTCTCATTTCGAAAGCAGTTAGGATTCCATGCAACTATGACATGGTAATGCTCTGTAGATCCTACTTTTCTTCTATGGCAGAAAATTTTGATTCAGACTTAGAAGACAAGGATCTTAGCACTTTTTCAACCAAAGTAACTTCTTTTATTTCTTCACCCAAGTTTTTCATACGATTAATAGTCTCATCTATACCTAAGAAATAATTAGCCACACTTTCATCATTGTGCATTCTTAGCTTTTCATATTGAATTATGAGAGTTTGTAGTTTTGTACGTTTTACCTTATCGTCTTCTTCATAGCTCAGAACGATCTTGTCCCATATTTATTTTGCGGTTATGAGCTACATAACCTTGATGGATTCTGATTGAGATAAACTCCCTAATGGATTATTGACAGCCTTTGCATTTGTTTCATACTATTTCTTACTAGCCATAACTGTAGGAGCTGCTGATGGAAATGTGTATCCTGTTTCCATGATATTCAAAATTTTTGTACGAAGATATTGAATATAGGCTGTGATTCTTACCTTCCAATAGACGAAGTTGCTCCCATCAAAGATTGGTGGCTTGATAGATGCCTCTTTTTCATAGTTTCTCATGATGATAGATCTTCCTACAAGCAATCAAGCTTCTTCTGAAGGACCTAGCTCTGATATCAATTGTTGGAAATAATACTAAGAGGGGGGGTGAAGCAGTGTTATCAAATAAATTAATTTTCATTTCAAAATCAGATTTGTATATGTTACTTCAGTTATGGGAAACTACGTATATACACAACTGTGTCTAAAGCAACCAACGTATATCACTAAAGTTATGATTCATTAAATTTTGATCTTTAATCAATGCATCAAAACTTCATTAACCTTAGGAATAGTAAATGAGTGCAGTAAAATAGAACAGATCATCACGCACATAAACACAAGATACAAGGTGGAAACCCAATGTGGGTGAAAACCACCTGCTGTAATTCGTCTTTATCTTCCTTTAATAAGAAACTTATTTTTAAAATATATCTGTACTGGTGTAGTCTTATACCAATACACAGGCTTCTACCTACAGAATACTACAACCTTCTCTCGTTCTCCAACTTCTCCTGGAAGGGAGCTACAACCCCTTTAGGTCTTGTACTAGCTGATGTACTAGTACGTAGGTGCTAACCTAAAAAAGGCTACAACCTTCACTTTAATTCCAGGGACCATGTTTCATAAATTTTCAGACTGGATCCATCAATGACATCAATCAAACATCAAATATATCTGCATCAACCAATCTCCTTTTCAACAACCAAAAACTGATTCAAACAATCACTTCTCTCAATGTTGTAACCAGAAAATAGTAATAGTAACCAGACACCAATTCTCAACCCCGAACACTGCAAAAATAAGCAGAAGTAGCTAAAAGATATTTTGTGAGATGTACGCTACTTCAATATGTGAAACCTGCTTTCATATGCTTCTGTATTAAGGCAAACCTGCGTATACTCTTCTTTGAATTACCTAACCTGTGTGTATACATGCCTTTGCAATGTCGAACCTACGTACAGATCTATAAAAGGTAATTTACCCTTTTCAAATATTCAAACATCAGTTATACCCAGATTATCAAATTTATAGATCAAGTCCTGCGCAAAATATAACAGATCAAAAATCACACGAAGACGCTTCTCTTCAAGCCTTAAGATCTTGACCCTTCAATAAAACTTATCCTTCTTCTAGTGCTCAGGCTCCTCCTTGGTTTAGATCTAGCTATGCATCATAACCCATTGACCAGTATTCTAGATCTTGATCTTCATATGATATTTTTTTTTTTTTTTTTTTTTTTTTTTTTTTTTTGGGCAAATGCTAAACTATTTATATTAAGAAAAGAAAAAGATATGTACAAGAGGTCGAAACCTCTGAGAGCGCGTGAACAGCTCTCTAACAAGTTTTCCAGACCACAATTGGTGTTTACAGGCCTTGACACAGTGCCTGTACTCAAAAATACATTTCCAGTCTACTAAATTGGACATGATGACCTGGAATTAACAAAATGCATGAACAGAAGCTGACAAGACAAAAATAGAATCTGACTAGACAAACCAGAAGCTGACTAGACAAAACCAAGATGCCTGAGAGGAGAGGGAAGCTGGAGAGAGGACACACGTCTAGCTTCCGAATAGGTGGCGCAGGCTGAGCGTAGGTGGCAGAGGACACACGTCCATGAACCAATAGCAGGCTGACCGTAGGTGGCATGCAGGACGCTACGTGGGCAGATACCAAAACACTCGTAACCAAAAGAGAAAGGCCGAACTGACCACAGGTGGTCATCGAAACAGAACCAAAAAACCAAAAAACACAGGAGAAGAACCTTACTCCTTCCCCGCTTCGGCAGCCACCTTATCTTCATTTTCCTTCTGCTTGGCAGCTTGCTGCTCGGCTTCCCATTCTTCTTCCTCTCTTGCAGGATCAGGCACAAATTCGATTTCCATGCCGCACGGAATGTCCTCCATTCTTAGAAAGCCTGGAGGGAGAATGGGATACAGCCGACCTCCAAAGAAACGCCCGGGCTTCTTGTCTTCCTCAGGTATCTTCTTATCAGCCGAACTGGTGATTTCCATATCGATAAGGCTACAGATTTCCCTAAGGGCTTCATTCTGCTCCTTGGACTGAAAGCCTGTGCTATCCTCTTCGAGCTTGCTCTGAGAGAAGGGTTGGTAGGAGCTTTCCTCCTGGCTGCTGCTCTGAGAGGAATTGTTGGAGCTTAGCTTCTGCTCCTTAGAAATACCCTTACCCTTACCCTCTGCTCCGTCTTCCTCCGTAAACACCACAGTGATTAAGGTTGAAACTATAGGCCTGTTGGTGCGACGAATGTATCTGAACGTCACCATCTGCACCGAGTTATCGGTATCTGAGTCGGAATCGGCAGAACCAGGGGTGCTGGGCGAAGCATAAGCCAATGGTGAGACCCGTCGAGGGCTATGAACACCCCTGCGAACCAGGTTTCCTGCCCCGACGCGGCGCGGCATGACCACGAAGAGGCATTCTGAGCCTGCCAAAATGAAACAGGGTTTTCTTGACTTGGCTTTCAGTGAGAAGATGAGACAGAGGGGACCAAATCTCACTCTCCTCCTTGCCTCTGAAGTGAATCTGCTTCACACTAACACCCCCCTTCTCTGCCCACAAACCCACATTCTCTTGCAGAGCAGAGCCGAGAATCTTTGCCTGTTCAGACAGACTCATCAAACTAAAATCTCTGTTCCCAAACATTCTGGCAACTTCTACCTTAATTCTTTGGTAGCTCGGGCTGTGGGAATGGCAATGAATGCCATTGAATGTGTGTTTAATGAGCTTCATTAATCGCAGGTCCCTTCGTCCCGAAGACGCCACGTGACTGTCACGTGGCTGGCATCAAACAATGTGTCACCCGCATCCGGGTGATCTTCATATGATATTCAATACTCAAGTGAATCACTTTTCCTAATGATCTCCTTCCCCTTTTATAATCTTAGGCCTTACTGAATACTGCAGTCCAAAACCACTTAGAACCAATACTTTGGACCCAATACCTGGGTTCAACACGTCGGACGAGACACCATGGACCAACGCCATAGGTCCAAATACTAAGGACTAAATACCATGGACTAAAAATATTTTTTCCCATATTTACGTGCTTTTCCATGCACGAAAGTGCATGCATACATATACATGCCTTTTGATCATCGAACCCGCGTGTATATGTGACTTGGTTAAGAGGAACGTGCGTATATCACTTTTTCTTTCATTCTGAGAGCCTAAACCATGATCTATCATTTGAGTGAGTTGCCATCAAGGACAACACCTGTGTCATAATGCCAACACACTCTAGAAGAAGCATGGAGCTCAATTAAACTAGATGTAAGTCACTTTCGTGTTTTTGGAAGTGAAGCATGGGCCCATGTTCCAGATGAGAAACATAAAGGATTAAAATGTAAGAATGAAAAATGTATTTTTGTTGGATATTCTAAAGATTTCAAAGGATATAGACTTCTTCAACCTGAATCCAAAAATGTTGTCATTAGAAGAGATGTAAAGTTTGTTGAGAGTTTATCAGCCTCCAAGCCTAGTTCAGTGGATGTGCGACCTCTCTCTATCCCTTCTACTTCTCATAATATTCCTTCCTCAAATGATGACAACGAGGATGAAAATCCTCCCCCATGTTCTGAGGATCCTCCTTCATATCTTCAACTTCTGAAATGGGTCTGCACTACTCGGGATGTAGCAAGTGTTCTTGCAAGAGATCCTACAAATCAACATCATACACATTCTTAGTTTGATAGAAAATCTTATTTACTAGATCAAGCTTCAGTATATTATGATCTTGACACCTTTGTAGAAGCTTGAGGCCATCCATATTGGGATGGAGCTATGAATGAAGAATATCATTTATTATTGGCGAACGATACATGGGACCTTATTCCTCTTCCAAAGGGACAACAACTTTTTAGATGAAAATTGGTTTACAGAACCAAGTTTAGACCATATGGAAACGTTGATAAACATAAATCTTGTCTTGTTGCTAAGGTTTTTTCAAAAGTTGAATTCATTGACTATACTGAAACCTTCTCCACTGTTACCAAAATGAACACTTGTCCACCTTTTTCATTTCCTTTCTACCTCTTTCAAATGGGAAGTTAGATGGATCCTAAACCCGCATTCTTGCATCAGGACTTGCGTTAAGAAATCTATTTGGAACAAACTCCTAGATTTATACAAACATACTCTAGTTTCATCTTAAGAAATCCCTTTATGGTCTCAAGCAAGCCCCTCAGGCTTGGTATGCCAAAATGGTTAACTTTATTTTAGATACTAGCTTTTATAGGTGTCATTCTCATAATACTTTCTATAACAATAAAGTGGGTAAGTCTCTTATCATTCTTGTTCTTTATGTTGATGATCTTATCCTTACTGGTAGTGACTGTAACCTTATAAACCATGTGAAGTCCAACCTTAAAAGGAATTGAAATGACACACTTAGGACACTTGGATTATTTTCTTGGTCTTCAAGTCTTGGAATCCAATGAAAGTATTTCCCTTTCCTAGTCGAAGTATATATGTGATCTTCTACACCACTTTCATATAGAAGACTGTAAGCCAACCCCTTCTCCTTTCAAGTCTGGAGCCAAACTTTCAGCCACTTCTACATATAACCTACAAGGATGGAATGAAGAAATTCGAATGTTAGGAAAGACCAACATGAATATAACTCACCAAATAGTGATTGATAATAGAAACAATTGACTTATATGAAATAATATCATATGATAAGATACAGCAACAATGAGAGAAAATTAGAGAACCAAAATACGAGACAAAAATAATGCAGAATTGGAAACGTGAGAGCGAAGATGCATAAAAATCCTCAAAAGTGTCAATAGGCGTAGAAAAATCCACATCGATAGAGAATGAAGGTCTATTAATAACCCCTAGAGAGCATGTAGATACCATGGAATTCCACAACTCTTCTCTATCAATAAGAAAAACTATAACTATAGTACTAACGAGTCCCATCATTCGAGAATTTCTTCAATTGTGGAATTATTCTAAGATTGCCTATAGTTTGATATAACGAATGTTAGGTCCCTATACTACTAGTGTAACCCCTTATTTTTATTAGTACAACCCGCTTATTATATTGTTGTGCCCATGTAGTCCCCATATTGTTATTATTGTGCCCCATAGAATCCCACTATTGTTATTATTGTGCCCTTACATTATTATTATTATGTTGGCTATGATTATATTATGACCCCTTAGACTCCTATATATAGAAAGGATGTCTTGTCATTTGTCCCATATCAAACATCGGAGTGTCAAGTGATAGTTTCAAGTGGAGGAACCATCAATTGCCTGGAAAGTGCCATAATATCAAGCTACCCATGGGAGAATATGTATTGAATAGCCTGATACTTTCCATTCCCATGGGTGGTGCTAACGTTTTACTAGGAGTTAAATGGCTACAATCTTTGGGTACGATAACTTTTAATTTTCAAGAAATTTTATTGAATTCTTATGGGAAGGAAAGGAAGTTCAATTGATGGGTATCGAATGAAAACATGGAAATATAATCAACTCTAACAACATGACAAAGCTTCTAATTAAATAAGAACGAGGTGTAATTGCACAATTATGTTCACTAGAGGATCCCACATCGAAATCATGTACTTCTCCATATCTCCAAAATGGTTTGGAAAATCATTCCAAGGTATTTGAGACTCCCAAAAGCCTCCCACCTATTTGTGATCATGATCGTGATATTTATTTGATTCCACGAAGTGTTCCTCCAAACACCAGGCCTTACATATATCCATATGCCCAATGGAGTGGGAAGTCATTCAAAAGTTGCAGAAGGTCGCAGTTCAAACAGTTTTGCGAGAACTTGAGAAGGAAGGAAAAATCATATTGGAACCTGAAGTGGTCACAGCTATGAAATAGATCAATTTCAAAGTATTTCATTAAGTGGAAGAACTTACCCACTGAAGATTCAACATCGGAGAACAAGAATTTATACAGAAGCATCAAGAAATACTCAAGCATTAAGGACAACACATTTTGAAGGAGAGGGGCATGTTAGGTCCCTATACTACTAGTGTAACCCCTTATTTTTATTAGTACAACCCCCTTATTATATTGTTGTGCCCATGTAGTCCCCATATTGATATTATTGTGCCCCATAGAATCCCACTATTGTTATTACTGTGCCCTTAAATTATTATTGTTATGTCAGCCCTAATTATATTACGACCCCTTAGACTCCTATATATAGAAAGTAGGTCTTGTCATTTGTATCATCCAAGAATTTTTCATTTGTGTAATGTAAAGGAGGTTTCCCCCTCGAAGATGCTTATTTCTAAGGCATTGATCTATCTTTTCTATCTTTTTGTGAGCTAGTTTCATAAAAATGAACCAGAATAGAGAAACTTTCAAATGAGAAAATTCTATGAACAATATCTATACAATAATAATAATGAAGCAAAATAAGCACTTCTCCAACTGAGCAATCTCGTGATCATACCCCTCTATGGCAACTCATATCCATTGATGAAACCTGAAATACAAAAGTAGTCAACGAAGAGTTGTGAGCTTGAGAGAGTTGGTTCACAAAATATATAGATGAGGCATGCCAAACTAAGGAATCATTATCACACATTATCACTTACAAAGAATAAAATAAGAAAATTCCATCAGAGGACGAGTCTCATAGTAACACCCATTTTGCTAAAATTCTAGAATCCCCACTGCCATGTTGTCCTTCAATAAAAATAGGTTTTAGCCACATAGCCATGTATGAAGCTAACAGAGACACAAAACGGAATATGTTTCTCTATGAATTTCTGTTGACCATGAATGATATAACCAATGAAGAAAATAAAGTGGTGTAGTTTGTTGTAGTCTTAACGAAATGAGCATTGACGTGGTTTATCAGCCTCAGAAAAAAACAACCTAAGTCAAAATGTTTTGTTTGGCCATGGTCCATATCCTACATGATGTGTCTCTTGTGTATTTATTTTCATTTATTGGTTACTGTTCGATGAAGAAGAGCACTAATAATCTAATGTGAAGAAAATCTTAATATAAACAAGTAGAAAGCTTTCAGTAGCAGCCAATAATGGAAGAGAAATC
Organism: Pinus taeda; assembly: GCA_000404065.3. Lineage (NCBI taxonomy): Eukaryota > Viridiplantae > Streptophyta > Pinopsida > Pinales > Pinaceae > Pinus > Pinus taeda. The sequence continues at coordinate 21,201 of APFE030123465.1, read as the reverse complement.
GCATAATGCTAATGCCCTAGATTTCTTAACAAGCACAACTATGACTTTCAATTGAGATGAGAGGCCCAAGCCTTCTAAACAAATTATAAGAAAATCTGAAACAAAATAAAAAGTGTGGATGTTGAAGTGTCCGAATAAAAAGATGAATGATCTAAGGATATTAGTCCAATCAAATAATTGATCAATATGTGATGAGTTCAGTATAAGGGAATTAGAGTTGATGATGGGATGGCCTTACAAAATAAGTTTCTCAGAAAGGATGTAGCACCATTTCACCCACTAAACAATAATAGTGAAAAGGAAATGAAAGGCCCCTCTAACTATCTGGGTACAACACTAGATGTATTCTTGCAACATTATAGAATAGAGGTTTTGACACAAGGTAATGATAATGTTGACATTGATCAATAGGAAAATATTCAGTCATCCATGGGGAAGATAGGTGAGTGTAAATATATGGTTGATCGAGATTTTCAACCCAATGTTCCAAAAGAAACATATGAATTGATGCAGTTGTCTTGGATACCATGGATTTTAAGGAAAAACATTGTTAAAACAATGATGAAGCAAGCGAAAAAGATAAAAATTATCAATGTTATGACATAATCACACAAGATTCGGGAGTTTGGGATGAAGGAACTCACGTCCTTGAGTATATGACCATAAATGATTTTGGTTCTATAGCAATGCGATTTTAGGGAGAGGTAGAATTTATTTCTGAATATATGGGAGTAAATAAGCCAAAACATTTTATAAGATTAGTGGATATTATCAATTTAGACGTTGGGAAACCATAATAAAGGAACTTGTGAGGTCACTAGATAAGATAATGGTTCTTGCATTTCCGGAGAAGCTTGATAATGTCAGGAATTCAACTGGGATACCATCTGTAACAAGTAGTGGTGATACTTTAGTCTCAATAGAAATAAATAATTCTGTTTTACAACCTACGATGAGCTAAATGCCAAATGCTCATTTTTAGGGAATTTTGATGGTGTCAACTTTTGTTAAATTGATGCTAGATTTGTTATACAATAATCTCCCTATACAATACCACATATATCGTGAACAAAGAATCATCCTAGAATACGTGAAAGGAATCTAGAGGCTTGTCAAGTATCTAAGGTATGATAAAGAAGGATACAATCCTATAATGAAGAAGGAACTTATGGTGCAATTTTCGAATTTATCATGGTTCAAGGAATTAACCAAGATGATGTAGTACCTTCTATGAAAATTTTGATTCTTCCTATGTTTGTCTAGGCCTTTCAAAATAGTCAAAATGGGCATGATGCTAATCCTTTAGTTGTAAAAATGATTGTTGAAAAGATGCTTGATCCATCTAAAAAGGTAAGTGCAAAATATAGTGAGCCCTTAAGCGCAAAGCTTTTATAGCTAGCAATGCTCTTGCTGAAGCATCTCCTTAATGATCTTGTAGAAAAATTACTTTTACAAAAGCTCCCCCTAAATTTGTGTGGACATAGTGCTACACAAACATGTGTAATTCAACTTTTGCTAGATATGGTGAGGCCAGAAACAAAGGTATTAAGAGAATATTCTAATGAGGCATGGTTGTCAATGGAATGTAGTTTGTACTTGGTCACAACTATCAAATGGGTTCCAACTTTTGTTTCTTTTTTGGTACCAAAATTTTTGAAAACATGTGAACTAATCATTTATTTATTGGAAATATTCGAGTTTATATGGAACTATGTTCAACTACGGAGTCATCATGTAGGACAATTTTACCTTTGAAGAAATCTAAAGGGAAAGAAAAATTACGTGAAAAAAGAGCTTCTCATTATCTTTGGATGTGTTGTGCTTCTAAAACTTCTTAATGCTCCACTTGTCTTGGGAAGTTGTAGTAACTTGGAGCATGTTATGGATCTCCTCAATGTGGTTCTCAAAAATTTTGAACTCAAAGTTGAACCACAATGCTCATTTAGAGACGATGTTTTGAATATGAGGAATGAAACTCAAGCAATGCCTAAAATAATGTCTACTGTCAGATTAAATAACCAAAGGGATGAATTTTGTACAACCATACCTAAAATTGAGATGAGGAAAATTATCAAAGTTGACGAACAACCAAATAACCCCTAACTCAACCTCATCACTACATTTAAATCGAGGAGGTCTCAAGTCATTTGGCACACACATTACTCTTGATCTCTCCTCTCCACTCGTTTGGGTTTGTCCTCTCACAAGGAGGATGTAGTGGAAAGAGATATCTAAGAGATCTCGTTGTAGTCATCTAGAGAATCTTAGACAATGTCAAAAAAGGGAGATCTAGCCTTAGTGAAGGAGGATTGATACGCAGCTGAAGGAGAAGCCCTAGTCGCAGTTGTAAATGTTCCCTAGCAGTAGGTCAAGGGAAGCCTTAATCTGCACTTAAGGAAGGCTCTATTACACTTAAATAAGAGTTCTAATCCACACTTAAGGGAGGCCCTAATCCGTTATCCAAGACTCCCTTATATGCAGTCAAGGAGAAGCCTTAATATGTAGTTAATGGAGAAGCCCTAACATGTTACCTAAAGAAGCCCTAATACACCACCTAATGAAACCTTAATACGTAGTCGAAAGTAGCCCTAATTCATTGACTAAAGGATGCCCTAACCGTAGTTAAGAGAGGCCTAATCCATTCTAAGGAGGAGTCCTAATACATAACCAACGATAGACACTAATGCAACTAAATGAATCGTGTTGAGGACATGAAAGAAGAAGATAATTCCTGGTTCTTGTAGGTAACAACATTGTCATAGAGGTAGGACTATTTGGGCATCCTTTTGTCACTATGTGAAGTTGTTCTCTTATTGTAGGACAACCAAGTTAGAGAAGCTAATGGAAAAATATTTTGGGGTCTTGTTGGAGGGACAAGGAGTAAGGTTTATGCTACTTGGAAGCTACAGGAAGACTGTGTGTTAGACCGCAAGCCATAACACCATAGTCAAGGATTGCGTATGTGCATTTGTGGGCTTATATATGTGCCCGGATCAACAACATAACCAAGGAGTTGTCATAGGATGTTTTGATGACTATTGGAAGACTATTTATATAGTGCTTGGTGCCCTAACCAATCATCATGATGACAACTGCAAATATATTATTGAATGTGTCCTATTTCATGAAGCAATGATAGCTAGTGAAACAAGAAGACATTCAAGTTATAGGAGATGTTTTGGGTCAAGGTTTGACCATGATTGGCTTAGTTTGCTGAATATCTAGTTGATACCATATTAATGATCTTTAAAAGCATATTTGGTCCTCTTTGACCAGCATTGTCTTCTCTGGTCACGACTTTTCGACTGTTGTCATAAATATCATTTTTTTATATTTGTACTATCTCTCTCTTTGCTGAACTATTGAAGAATATAGGAAGAATTGATCAAGGGTTTCCCCACATTGGAGTTTGTCCCTAGCTTGTGCCACATATTGTGTCCTCTTATCTTGGCTTGTCTTCTACTGTTTATGTTTAATGTTTTATCTCCATTTTACTATCATGTTAATTTGACTGCTAATCTAGACATCGATATTGGGCTAACACGAAAATTTAAGTAAATTTATCTAAGCATAGAACATTACCAAAAAAATTAATAGGGAATGAGAGTTGAGGTGAAGGCAAAGCCCAAGAGAGAGTGTAAGAGCAATCACCGAAGACAGTTGGAAAGGACAAAAGGGTGAATGGGTTCCTCATTCCACCTCCTAACTGAAGACAAATTCCATGAAATGTTTGACTATCACAAATGTAAAATTTCTCTTGATCTAACATTAGAAGAACAAGAAGTGTTGGATTATGTGAAGGGTAAAATCCTCGAGTCTCCATCAAATACACCAACTGCTTCAAAGTAAAGGTACACCAAGGGTGAATTCAAAGTGAAGAAGATTATTAGATACTCCATTGACAAGCATCTGGTGGCCTGCATTTATGATCTAAACACCTCCAAGGAGATCAAGAATAGATTGATAATAATGTTCAAGGTTAGTGATGCAAATAAACTTTTGTTTCTCAAAAATAAGTTGAAGGATATTAAGAAGGGCAAGGATGAGGATATTCAATCCTACTTCTTAGGGATCAGTGAGATCAAGAATGATCTACTTTCAATTGGAGAATCCATTTGTGATAGGGAACTTATTATCACTACCCTTGGAGGTCTCCTACATGAGTGGTATATATTTGGAACCACTATACCCAACAATGACCAAATTCTAGGCTTTGAAGAATTGATGTCGAGATGAATTCAAGAAGATACAAGAATGTTGGAGCAATATATGCCTTTTAATAGAAGCAACCCCACTTCATTATCCATTCATGCCAAAAGGAGAAATAATGCAAGGTCTAAAGGTCATTCCAATGGAAAGCATGGATCTAAGGGAGGAAGGAAGGGAAGATGCTTTGTTTGCAATAAGTTTGGCCACTTTGCAAGGGAGTGTCCAAATAGGAGGTACACATCGCATGATGATGATCACAATAATTCCAGGGAAAACTTCAATAACAATGATTAAAGGAATGGAAGTGTTAGAAATAATACTGAGAAGGGGGGGGTGAATCCATACTATCAGTTCAATAATTTAATTTTTCAAAACTGATTTGTCTACGCTACTTCAATTTAGTGAACTAGCCTATATATGCAACTGTACTTAATGAAACCAGCATTTATGCAAAGATATTTTGATTATCACGCATTGAAATTTAACGAGTATATCAGGAATTCATTAGATAGTGTAGTAAAAATAGAATAAATCATCACACATAAGAAACACACATGAACACCAAGATATAAGGTGGAAACCGAATGTGGGTGAAAACAACCAACTGCAATCGACTCTGTGTTCTTTTAGTAATAAGAAAATTATGTTTACACTTTTTATACTAGTGTAGTCTTTACCAGTATGGAGGCTTTTACCTGCAAAAGGATACAACCTCCTCTCATTCTCCAGCTTCTACTAGAAGGGAGCTACAACCCCCTAGCTCTTATACTAGCTGATATGATTACTAGTACATAAGTGTCAACCTATAGAAGGCTACAACCTTCTCATTTCTTCCAGGGACCACGTTTCATAAATTATTAGATTATATCCATCAACAAAATCATTCAATCATCAAATATATCTGCATCAACCAGTCTCGTTTTGAACCAACTGCAACGAAGTCAATCAATCACTCCATCAATCTGATCATTGAGAATGTTGTCACCAAGATACAGTAACCAGAACCCAAGCCAGAACCTATAACTCTAAAACATCAAACAGAAGCAACTAAAACATATTTTATAAGGTATGAGGTACTTCCATGTATCGAACCTATGTGAATACGCGCTTTCCCCAAGGAGAACCGGTGTAGAGATCTACAAATCAAATTTATGATGTGTACGCTGCTATGATATACAAAACCAGCATGTATATGCTTCTTTTCTAAAGTGAACCTATGTACAAATATGTAAATGATGATTTAAACATTACAACTATTCTAGACTTCAACCATACCTAGATCATCATATTTACATACTACAAAATGCGCGAGTTATTCAAATACAAGATCAAACCACATAAAGATAATTCACTTCAAGCCTTGAGATCTTGATACATCATTAGAACGTATCCTTCATGAAATGCTAAGGTTCATCCTTGGTTCAGATCAAGCACAGTACCATAAGCCAATAACCTGCATATTAGATCTCACACTTCATTAGATATTCAATACTTGCACACTTTGGCCTTCTGATCTTCTCCTCCTTTTATAGTTTTAGGCCTTTCTCAATACAAGGGACAAAAACCACTTAGGACCAATACCTTCGACCAAATACCTAGGGTCAATACCTCGGGCACATATTTTTCCAAGGTATACACACTTTTCCTTCTATGAAAGTGCATGTGTAAGTTGTACATGCTTTTTGTTCTGTTAACCTATGTGTATACGTAGCTTGGTCAAGGTGAACCTGCGTATGCACCTTTTTCTTCATTCTGTGAAGACTGATCTGTAATTCTTTGTTGTTTACCTGCTATACTGTGATCTTTCATCTGAGTGTGGTTCCTTATGAACTGATTCCCTGAAGCTGCCCTGCATTTCATCATATTTGTAAACACTATTGTCATGCATTTTGTCACATATAATATCTCTTCTGTAGATTCATCTAGTTACCATATACAAGTGAGTTTTTCTGCTACAAGTGGGGCACCATCAAGTACAACACATACATCACAATGCCAACAATCTTTCCCTTTGGACTTGATGGCAACAACCACACCACATTATTCCCCCCTTAACATCAATGGAAAAGGGGCATGCTCCCCCTGAGTGCATGCTGAATTATTTGATATGTTGAAGTGTGCTGATTGAGCTCCCATGATCGAGTCAATGCTCCTCCTGAGCATAAGCAAAGTCTGCAAAAGATGTTCTAAAAGAAGAACATGAATCTATACATAAATCACAAATGACCTTGTGATCACCAAGGACTCATACATACATCCATTTTCCAAACAAGTGGGGATATACCGAATTTGAGTCATCCACCCAATCAAGTGGGGTTATATCAATTGTTTATACATGTCAAAAACAAGAATCATTACATCATCCATGCCATGCGTAGTGGGGTTACAAATTAGGTCTTTTCATGACCGTTACATTAAAAGATATACATGACATATATATCAGAGACCAAATATCTCAAATAAGACCATGATAGTCACCAACTATCATATGATCTGCACCATCAACAACATCTGTCAACAACATCCAGACCAGCAACCTATATATGTCCATCATTAGTTCCCAAAATGTCAACAACCATGTTCACCCCCTGAACCTGTTCCACCTGTTCATTGTCAGATTTGATCATTGCATATGTCAGTAAGAGATATCAAAGAATCATTGTCAATCATATATACATCAAGTTATCAACAACTTTACGAGGACAAATATATCAGCATATTGAACCATAACAGACCCCTACTGCTTTTCTTCAAACCAACATATACGTGATTGTATCCACAGAAGCTCATGTATATATGTGACTACACTTCACGAAACTCACATATAACCACCTTTCTATGAAAAAGAGAATTTAATAGCAGTACGATGAAGAAACTATTCCCAACTTTTGTGTGAGATATTGAAATCTCTCTCTGGGTAGTGGTTCGATAAATATATAGGAACTTGTTCTTTGGAGGGCAAATACTCCAATTTGACCTTTTGTTCAAGCACTTGTTCACATAGGAAATGATATTTGATGGGGTATGTGATTGGTCTTGGAGTGCATGACTGGATTATTTGAAATACTAATGGCACTTGTATTATCACATACAATGGAGATGGGGGAGTACATGTGATCTAAATATCTTGCAAGGTTTACATCATCCAAAGTAATTGTGTGCAGCAAGATTCCTCACCCACGTATTCTGGTTTAGCTGTAGATAATGCAATTGAACTTTATTTCTTGCTGAACCAAGACACTAACTTGGAACCCATATAGAATGCAGCACCACTAGTTCTTTTTCTGCCATCAACACTTCCTGCCCAATCCACATATGTATATGCAGGAAGTGTAAGATCTGTATCCCTAGGATACCCTAAACCAAAGTTTTGTGTTCCTTGAAGATATTTGAAAATCCTTTTGACTCCTTGAAGATATGATTCGTTTGGATTTTCTTAGAATCTTCCAACTATTCCCACTGCATGCATGATGTCTGATCAGGTACTTGTTAGATAAAGAAGACTCGCAATCATAGATCTGTAAGTTGGTTGATGTACTGTTGTTGATTCATCATTTGAGCTAAGACTGCATCCTGTTACCAGTGGGGTATATATTAGTTTAGAATCTTCCATGGCGTACCTTTTAAGGATCTATTTGAGATATTTGGTTTGTGAGAGAAAAATAGGATCTTTATTTTGTTGAACTTGTAGGCCAATAAAATAGGTAAGCTCACCAAGAAAGGAAATTTCAAATTCTTGTTGCATTAATGAAGCAAAATTCTGACTCATGGATTCTTCATTGCTACCAAAAATGATATCATCATCATACATAACAATATTAGAAATTTACCAGTGTCCATCTTTGTATATAGATTGTTATCTGTTGACCCCTTCGAAAAACCTTGTTGGTGGAGATAATTGTCAACACATTAAGACCATGCCCTTGGAGCTTGTTTTAGACCATAGAGAGATTTTCTGAGTTCGCATGCAATTTTTGCACCATTTCTAAGAATGAATCCTTCTGGTTGTTCAATATAGGCTCCTTCTTCTAAGTCTCCATTATGAAATGCAGATTTTACATCCATTTGGTATACTTTGAATTTATGAAAACAGGTGCAAAATTTTCTTCAAAATTTGTACCTTCTTGTTGAGCATATTCTTCACAAACAAGTGTGGCCTTGTTTCTAATAACTTCTCCATTTTCGTTTAGCTTGTTTTTGAATATCGATTTAGTTCCTATGATATTTTTATCACGAGGTCTAGGAACTAAGTCCCAAGTATTATTATTTTCAATTTGCTCAAGTTCTTCATTCATGACCTTGACTCAACATTAATATTTGCATGTTTCATTTACATTTTTAGCTTCAGTGGAAGATAGAAATGATAGATAGCTTGAAGCTTTGGAAATCGTTCTTCTAGTCTGCACACCTACCCCTTTTTCTCCTAAAATTTGGGTTTCTAGATGATTTTTTTGAATATACCTAGAAGGAGTCTTTTCTTCTATTGTTATCTCTTCTTTTATTTCTCCATTGGTTTCTTCTTCAAAATCAGTGTGATTTGATGTGGGAAGATAATATTAATCTTCTTCATTGTCATAATCTTCAGTTTTTATCTGTTTTAGATTTTTGCATGCTTCATCAACCACAACATCAATACTTTCAATAATTTTCCCAAGTTTTTTATTGTAACATTTATATCCTCTACGTTGGCAAGAGGAGCCAAGAAGAATACCTTCATCTCCTAAGGGTTCAAAGTTACCAAGTTTCTCATTAGTCCTTTTGATGTAACATTTCCTTCCAAAAAATTTGAAGTATTTTACAGTAAGAGTCTTACCATACCAAAGTTCATGTGGAGTTTTAGTGCTCTTTACCCTAACATTTTCTTGATTGAGAATAATGATGGCGGTGAATGCATCTTCACCCCAGAAGGTTGCAGGAGTTCCAAATTCATCTAGCATAGCATGAGCCATTTTTTGAATAGTTATGTTCATCCTCTCTACCACTCCATTTTGTTGAGCAGTCCTTGCGGTGGATAACTGCATTTTTATTCCATGTTGTTCGGAAAAGTCAAAGAATTCATCCGAGGTAAATTCCCCTCCTCGATCAGATCTAAGGCACTTGATTTTGTGATTTGATTCATTTTTAACCAAAGCTTTGAAGGCTTTGAACTTTCCAAATGCTTCACCTTTAAGCTTTAGAAGATCTATCCAACACATTCTGGAAAGATCATCAATGAACAATATAGAGTATTCTTCTCCACGAGGTGACTTTTTCCTTGATGGTCCATATAAATTAGTATGAACAAGTTCAAGAGGCTTACTAGCTAACCCTTCCTTTTTGATGAAGTGAGATCTGGATTGCTTACCAAATTGACATGATTTGCATATAGTATTTTTAGGAATGTTGATATCTGGAAGATCATGAACAACCTGGAATCTACATGCTTTTCTTATTTGAGAAAAGCTTAGATGTCCGAATCTTCTCTGCCATAGCCATCTTTCATCATTTCTAAAATAGCACTGTTTTTGTCCTCCATTGAGTATGTATAGGTTGTTTGGAGTTCTTTTCCCTTTGATCATGGTTTCTCCTATATCAAGTTCACGAACAACACATCCATTTGATTGAAACACTACTTCATTGCCTTGATCACACATTTGACTCACACTCAACATGTTATGCTTTAAGCCATCAACATACATAACATTCCCAGTTTTAACTTTTTCTTTCAAGAAAACAGAGCCTTTACCTTTTATGACAGTAGGAGTCTCGTTTCCAAATGATACAATCTTTTCCTTTTCTAAGGCATTATATGAGTGTATCTTTTTTTTGTCACCTGTCATGTGTTTTGAGCATCCATTGTCGATGTACCACTGATTTTCTTGGCCTTATGCATACAAGGATATACAACATATTCCTGTTTGCAGTTCTTTCTTTCTCCATATTTTGGGATTTAATGCAGTTTTCTCCTTTTGAGCTATTTGACAAAATTTACTTCTGCATTCAGATTCTTCATGGCCAAAGTTGTTACATATTGAGTATTCTATTTCATTTTCAAGAAAAGAAAAGTTATTATAGGAACTTTTCTTAATCCCTGTCACATTCCTTTGGTTTCGTGGTTCTATAATCATGATATTTTTGAAAGCAATACATTGAGTAGCTTTGTGTCCAAAATTATGACATTAGAAACATTGGCCATTAAATAAGTTTATGCAATTATAGAATTTACTGACTTGTTGATTGTAGTTTCTATTGATATTTATCTTTGAAGCAACTTGAGTACAATTTACTTGAGATTGATTATGGATTATGCTCATCCCTGAAGTAAATTTAACTTGATTCACCTGGTGATCTGCTTTATGCCTTTGCTGACGATTGTTAAAATGTTCACTACTCTTTGTTGCATCAAGATAGCTTTTAGTGCAGGTTGACAACTTCTGTGATTGAGATGTTTCTTCAGTATATCCAAGACCTATCTTTATCAGAGGAGAGCACTGCACTTTGATAATTTCATTTAAGGTTTTTGATCCTTTAGCAAATCTAAGATTGAGAGCTTTTGTTTTCTCAAGATCCTTTCTTAGACCCACAATTTCACACTCTAGCTTTTCATTGTGTTTTTCTCTTTCTGTAAGTTGGTATGTTAAGGTATCTATAATCATATTCTTTTCTTCTAAATATATTTTGAGTTTAGAGATTTTTTCACAAAGGTCATATTTATCTAAAGCATCCAAGAAATCATCATCTTCATAACCCATCAGAAGTCTATAGTCATTACTATTTTCATCTTCATCACTATTTCATAAACCATCGCTATCTTCATCAGTATAGTATCTCTTATTATTTACATTTTGTTTTCTATTTCATTTTGTAGATCCATTCTCTTTATCATATTTATCTTCATGAGGAAATTTGGCAGCATAGACCGACTGTACCACAAGCAAAACATTTGAAAGGTAGTTTACCTTTGAATCCTTTGAAGCCTCGTTGAAGCTTCTTGACAATGTCTTCCTCTTCTTCTTCTGAAATATGTCCTGATTCATTGAGTTCTTATTTTCCTTTTGTTGAAGCTTTAAATGTGACTTATCTCATATCTGATGGAACTCCTCTTCTCATCTCAATGGTAGTTAAGATTTTGTGAAGTTGTTTCATAGTAATAGTCTATAAATCCTGCTTTTCTTCTATGGCAGATAATTTTGATTCAATTTTAGCAGATAAGGATCTTAAAACCTTTTCAACTAAAGTAACTTCCTTTATCTCTTCACCTAGATTCTTCATGAAATTAACAATCTCATCTATACGTAAGAAGTAACTAGGTATACTTTCATCATTGTGCATCTTGAGAGTTTCATATTGAATTCTAAGAGTTTGTAGTTTAGCACGTTTTACCTGAGAGTGGCCTTCATATCTTAGAATGATTTTGTCCCATATTTCTTTCGCTGATTTGAGCTGCATAACTTTGACAAACTCTAATTGTGAAAGACTTTCTACTAATTTATTGGTAACCTTGGCATTGGTTTCATATTGTGTTTTACCTACGGTATCTATAGGAATTGCTAATGGAAATGTATATCCTCCTTCCACGATTTCCTAGACATCTATTCCAAGAGATAGAATATAGGTTGTGGTTCTTACCTACCAATAAACAAAATTGTTCCCATCAAAGATTGGCGGTCTGATGGAAACCCCCACTTTCTTGATTACTCATGATAGTGGATTTTCCCTCAAGCGATCAAGCTTCTTTCTGAAGGACCTGCTTTGATACCAATTGTTGGAAATAATACTGAGAGGGGGGTTGAAATATTATTATGAAATCAATAATTCAGTTTTTCAAAACTAATTTGTATATGCTACTTCAGCTTAGTGAACTAGCGTTTATACGCAATTGTACTTAATGCAACCAGCATATATGCAGAAATATTTTCATTATCATGTATTGAAATTTAACCAGTACATCAGGAATTCATTAGACAGTGCAGTAAAAATAGAATAAAGAATCACATATAATAAACGCACATGGACACCAAGATATAAGGTGGAAACCCAATGTGGGTGAAAACCACTAGTTGCAATCGACTTTGTCTTCTTTTAATAATAAGAAATTTATGTTTATACTTTTTGTATTGGTTTAGTATTATACCTCTACGCAGGCTTCTACCTGCAGAAGGTTATGACCTTCCCTCATTCTCCAAATTCTACTGGAAGGGACCTACAACCCCCTAGCTATTGTACTAGCTGATATGATCACTAGTATGTAGGTGTTGACCTATAGAAGGCTACAACATTCTCTTTTCTTCAAGGGACCACATTACATAAATTTTCAAACTAGATCCATTAAAAACATCATTGAATCATCAAATATATCTGAATCAACCAATCTCCTTTTGAACCAACCACAATAGAGTCAATCAATCACTCCATCAATTTGATCATTCAGAATGTTGTCACCAGAATACAATAACCAGAACCCAAGCCAGAACCCAAAACTCTGAAACAACAAATAAAAGAAACTAAAACATATTTTATAAGGTATACGCTACTTCCATTTGTCGAACCTGCGTGCATACGTGCATTCCTAAAAGAGAACCAGTGTACAAATCTACAAATCAAATTTATGATGTATACGTTCGTATGATATACAGAACTAGCATGTATATGCTCCTTTTCTAAAGTGAACTGGCGTACAAATTTGTAAATGATGATTTAAACATTACAACTATTCTTGAATTCAGTCATACAAAGATCATCATATTTACAGACTACAACATGCGCCAGTTATTCAAATACAAGATGAAACCACATAAAGATAATTCACTTCAAGCCTTAAGATCCTGATACGTCATTAGAACTTATTGTTCATCAAACACTAAGGTTCATCCTTGGTTCAGATTAAACACAACACCATAAGACAATAACCTGCATATTAGATCTCACACTTCATCAAATATTCGATACTTGCACACCATGGCCTAATGATCTTCTCCTTTTATAGTTTTAGGCCTTTCTCAATACCATGGACCAAAACCACTTAGGACCAATACCTTGGACCAAATACCTAAGGTCAATTCCTTTGGCTAGATACCTTGAACCAATACCATGGATCATATACTTTTGACGAAAAACATAGTTTTCCAAGGTGTACACACTTTTCCTTCTGTGAAAGTGTGTGTGTATGCTATACGCACCTTTTGTTCTATTGACTTGCATGTATACACAACTTGGTCAAGGTGAACCTGCGTATACCCTTCTTTCTTCATTTTGTGAAGACTGATCTATAATTCTTTGTTGTTTACCTACTATATTGTGATCTTTCATCTAAGTGATTTTCCTTCTAAACTGATTCCTTGAAGCTGCCCTACATTTCATCATATCTATAAACACTATTGTCATGCATTCTGTCACATCTGATATCTCTTCTGTAGATTCATCTAGTTACCATATACAAGTGAGTTGTTCTATTGCAAGTGGGTTTCCATCAAGTACAACACATACATCATAATGTCAATAGGCAGGTCCAATGGTAAAGGAAAAAGGAATGCAGGACATCAAGGTCACTCGTCTAAGAAAGCCATGAACTCTAGGTATAAAAAATCAAATGTTATTTCTCATAAGAAAATCGAGTATTATCTTATATCAGCCCTCTCCACGATGTCTTCTCCGGACTCTTTGGGGAATTTTCTTGTTGATAGTTGTGCTTCAAGGCACAGCATTGAGTACAAGGAAGCTCTCTCTAATCTGATAGAGAAGGAAACAAACTTGGAGATTGTGCTTGGAGACGATGCCACCTATCCCGTAAAGGGTATAGGGAATGTTACTCTTTAATTGAATGAGGGTAACATAATTTATTTACAGGAAGTTATATATGTACTTGATCTCAAGAAGAACCTAGCGTCCATTTCGGCAATAGAAGACAAAGGTTACAAGGTGGAATTCATCGATGAAAAGGTACGTGTTTGGAAAAGAAATTTTAAATATGGTTTTACTCTTGGGTTTAGGGTTGGAACTTTGTATCAAGTTGTAGGAAGTCCATTGGGGGGCATTTCTTGTGATATATCTCTTCAATCTGAACTATGGCATCGTAGGTTTGTGGATGTTCATTATAAGGCCCTACATGATGTGAGATACATGGTGATAGGAATGCCTGAGCTCAAAGAAGAGCACGAAGCTATTTGTATGAGATGTACCCAAGAAAAAATTACAAGTAATATCGAGACTATAGATGTGGAACAACTCAAGTGGTTCGAGCGTCATGAACGGTAATGTCATATATGGAGGTTGAAGAAGGATTTCTATAGTTTGAATGATCCAAGTGGATGTTGGTGGCCACCCACCTATCTCATTTCGACCCCCACAACTATCTCTTTTAGTTTTTCACTTTCCATAATTATAGCACAATTTACTATTTTTAGCAGTTTTTTCGGGTTTTGAACTTCGGAGCTATTTTGAGGCCTTAAACAACATTTTTTTGGAAATCTGGGAGCAACATGGGTCCATGGAATGATGTTTCTCTTCTCAAAGTTATATTTCTTGGATAGATCTTTCTAATGAGCTATTGTACACGTCAAAGACATATCGAGTGCCAAAGTTACGACCCCAGGAAATTGATGTACCAATTTACCCAAACGGGGCCCACAATTTGGCATTTCATATTCTAGGGTTAGGTTTTGGTATGTGAAGGGTTTTCCATTGTTTCTGAACAATAAATATGCCTTCAAGCCTCATTTTAACACAGTTCAGAGACATGTAGCTGCCACATATCTTCTCAGCGATATGCTACCATCGCCCTAGAAGTGTATTTCCATTTCTGTTTGTAAGCATATTTAAGTATTTTACATTAATGAAATGAAGTATCATTTCCACTACATCTCTACGTTTTTGGTTATCTCTGTAATTTGTTGTGTTCATATTTAAATTTGGATCAGTGGTATCAAAGTGGTCTACTTTTTCTCTATTTTTCTTTGCATGTCCCCAACAAGGTCGAGATATAAGGAGTTAGGGCTTGAACTGGTCAAATATTTGCAAGACGAGCCTCACAAATCCTAATGTCCTTCCATGGTGGATGAAAATAAAGACGAGGGGGCAAGAGATTCTATCAAAATACTGCTCGAAGAAGCCCTCAAGTGGCAATGGAACGCGATGATGGATAGATTTGCGTAGATCCTTCAGCGACTACCCAGAGGCGACACATCGACTTCCAATAGCTACTCTGGAAATGCCACACCATTTAAGGTACAAGTTAATTTTGAAATCCCCATATTTGAGGGTCAAATAGATGCAAATGTCGTAGAAAAATGGTTAAATATACTAGATGGGTGTTTTTATGTTCATGAATTTTCAAGTCGAGAAAAGATTGTTTTCCCTCTTCTCAAGGTAGCCCCCCATGTCAAGGACTAGTGGGAAACTTACTGTGCGTAGAAGAACAAAAGTACGGGCTCACTATTTTTAGCCACACCCCCTTGGGATTCATTCTGGGATGCTTTCATGGAGTAGTACTACCCTATCAAAATCTATGAGGACAAATACATCAAATGGACCACACTGTGGCATGGAAGGGACCAAGATGTGCCA
Organism: Pinus taeda; assembly: GCA_000404065.3. Classification (NCBI taxonomy): domain Eukaryota; kingdom Viridiplantae; phylum Streptophyta; class Pinopsida; order Pinales; family Pinaceae; genus Pinus; species Pinus taeda. The sequence goes on along the minus strand of APFE030123465.1, from coordinate 5,451 downwards.
GAGTTCACAAACGTTTTTCATACCATTCACAGACAGTTGGGTATCAAGGACTCTGAGCTGCATTTGGTACTCAAATACCATAGTTTCCTACAAAGATACATGCAAGAAGAGATGGAGTTCCTAAACATCTCCTCGCTTAGCACGACGTATCGATACACTGTCAAAATCGAGCAAAAGTTCAAACAGAAGAAGCGTAACTTTGGATCCACAAATCTGAAGACCAAAGGACAAAGCTAAGGCAGAGTGACTAAAGATAGCCCGTCGAAGCAAAAAGAAAGGAATAACACCATGAACTCCAAGAAGGACACAGGAAAGTGGTGTTAGTTCTACAAGAGTCCCACTCATAACACAAGTGAGTGTTGGACCAAGCAGTCACTAGCGACTGAGTTGGAGGCTTCAAAATTAGATGCATGTTTTGACCTTGAGTCAGAACCCAACAAGGAGAATGGCAAAGGGAAGCAAATCATTGATGTAGAGCCTAGTGTCACTATTATCACCACCAAGATCCAGAAGAATGAATCCCAAGACCCAAAGGACGGTGAGCATCTTTTCCACTCACAAATGTGGGTGAAGGGTTCACCTCTGCAATTCATTGTTGACAGTGGGAGCCAAAAGAACCTCATTTTACCAGAGGTCTTGAAGTGGTTGGGCCTAACGACTACACCACACACATAACTGTACAGGATTGGGTGGCTTCATGAAGGATGAGATCTCAAAGTTCGCGAGCAGTGCCACCCTGCCTACAACATCAAGCCCTTCACAGACGAGGTATTGTGTGATGTTACACCTCTAGATGTTTGTGATGTACTATTAGGCTAGCCATACTTGTGGAGGCGACATGTTGTGTATGAGTCAAGGTCTCGTGCTATCATTATTCCTTTGGATAATTCATTATAGAGGATACCAGAGGTAGCCCCACGTACCACCACCTCTTTGATCACTGCTAAGAAAGGCAACAATCTCATCTCATAGACTTGGAAATTTATTTTACGTCTGGTTTGCTCCCAAAGTAAGGGGCAGATCATTGCTACATCCATGAACCCTGCCAAGGATTCCTCCATGCAGCAGCATTAGAAAAGGGATACGGTCGTGACAGAACACAGGCACAACTTCTCCTCACCCATAGGTGTACCACACAAGCTTCCTGTGGGCAACAAAATCTGGTTGCATCTACAGAAAGAATGCCTTACAAGATCCCATCAGAAGCTCTGACCATGCCAACATGGTCCTTAAACCATTACCAAGGCTATGGGAAACAATGCTTTGGAGCACAACATTTCTCCATCCCTTCTCCTGCACCAAGTGTTCAATGTGTACTACCCTCGATCATGCTTCCCACCATTACTAGACACATTTGATATTGCAGAACAACTCACCAAGGACCAAGTTTAGCATATAAAGGAACTCAATGCAATGGGGACCATTGCTTCCTAATGGGGGAGGAATGATCGAGGTGGATGTTGGTGGCCACCCACCTACCCCTTTTGGACCCCCACACCTGTCTCTTTCAGTTTTTTAGTTTTCGTAATTATAGCACAATTTACTATTTTTAGTAGTTTTTTTGGGTCCCGAACTTCCGGAGCCATTTTGAGGCCCTAGACGTTGTTCTTTGGGAAATCTGTGAGCAACATGGGTCGATGGACTGATATTTATCTTCCCAAAGTTATATTTCTTGGATAGATCTTTCTAACGAGCTATTGTACGCATCAAACGAAGATCAGGTACCAAAGTTATGACCCCGGGAAATTAATGTACCAATTTACACAAACGGGGCCCACTATTTGGCATTTCATCTTCTAGGGTTAGGTTTTGGTATGTGAAGGGTTTTCCATTATTTCTCAACAATAAGTGGGCCTTTGAGCATCATTGTAACATAGTTCAGAGGCATGTAACCACCACATCTATTCTCATAGATAAGCTACCATCGCCCTAGTTGGTGTATTTGTATTTCTGTTTGTAAGCATATTTCAGTATTCTAGATTAATGAAATGAAGTATTATTTATGTTGCATCTCTATGTTTATGTTTATCTCTATGATTGGTTGCGTTCCTGTTTAAAACCAGATAATTGAACCAAGCACCTCAGGCTTGGTATGAGAGGATAGACAACTATCTGATGAAGTTGAGATTCACTAGGAGTGAATCTGATCCAAACCTTTTCTTTAAGGTTATGGAAAATGGAAATCTCATAATTATACCTTATAAGGATGACCTCTCTTTGATAGGTGCAAACCCCATCATTTACGAATGTAAGAGGGAGTTGGATTTTGGATTTGGAATGGTGA
>APFE030123454.1:0-35671 GCA_000404065.3 Pinus taeda | reverse complement strand
AGTTGAAACAATTAAGACCCTGGGTCTATTACAACCTTTATCCATTCCAAGCCAACGTTGGGAGGAGGTTTCAATGATTTTATCACAGGTTTACCCAAGTCTGAGGGAAAGAGTGTCATTATGGTGGTAGTTGACAGACTTACCAAGTGTGCAGACTTTTGTGCATTATCTTATCCATTTAAAGCTAGTACTGTTTCTACTGCATTTATGGAAACAATTCAAAAGCTACATGAAAACCCAAAAATTATTGTAAGTGACAGAGATCCCATTTTCATAGGAAATTTTTGGAAAAATTATTTTCTTGTCTTGGTACTCAATTAGCTCATAGCTCATCTTATCATACTCAATCTAATGGGAAAATTGAGATAGTAAACAAATGTTTGGAAGGATATCTTCGTTGCTTTGTATCTAATAAATAGACATAATGGGTCAAATGGTTGCCTTTGGCTGAATGGTGGTATAACACTTCCTTCCATACAGCAACAAAAATGACCCCATTTATGGTACTTTATGGGTATCAGCCACCATCCATCACATCATATTTAAGAGAAAATTCTAAGGTTCAAGCAGTGGAACATCACATCGAACATCAACAACAAGTCCTCCAACTCTTAGAGGATAACCTCGTGTTGGCATATAATAGAATGAAACAACAGACAGATCAACATTGCAGTGAAAGAAGTTTTGATGTAGGTGATTGGGTATTCCTATGGCTACAACCATATAAACAAATGTCCCTCAAGCAAGCTAAGAAGGATAATAAATTATCACCAAAGTATTATGGTCCATACAAGGTCTTGCAAAATATTAGTACTATGGCATACAAATTGGAGTGTTCTATAGCTTCTCGAGTGCATCTAGTTTTCCATGTTTCATGTTTAAATAAGGTTATAGGAGACAAGCTCCCAATTCAAACAATATTGCCAGAACTTGACTAGGAAGGAAAAATTATATTGGAACCAGAAGAAATCACAGAAACAAGAACTCGATGGCTATGAAATCGATCAATTTCAGAGTATCTCATCAAGTGGAAGAACTTATCCGTTGAAGATTCTGCATGGGAGGATGAGAATTTTATACAGAAGCATCCACAACTACTCAACCATTGAGGACAACAATTTTTTTTAAGGAGAGGGGCATGTTAGGTCCCTATAATACTAGTGATTACCCCATTACTATTTTAATTGTATCCCTTATTAATATTTTTGTGCCCCTATTGTCCCCATATTGTTATTACTGTGCCCCATAGAATCTATCTATTGTTATTTTTGTGTCTTTATATTATTATTGTTAGGTTGGATGGGTTATATTGTGACTCCTTAGACTCCTATATATAGAAAGGAGGTTTGGTCATTTGAATCATCCAACAATTGTTCATTTATGTAATGTAAAGGAGGTTGCCCCCTCGAAGAGGCTGAATTCTAAGGCGTTGATCTATCTTTTCTATCTTTTTGTGAGCTAGTTTCATAACAATTTCCATTAATAGATAGCCATGGTGTGATGGGGTTATTTCATGTGGTGGAGCTTTGTATTACTAGATGGTTTTGGAACCAGGTGAGGTCGCATCCAAAAAATTCCCAAGGGCCTAATAATCCCTTAACTGGTATGGCTAGATTGTGGTAAATCCTGAGGGTGGAGACGGGAAAATTCCTCAAGGTATTGGTGAAGAAATTTGGAGGCATCCAAGCTTGCTTAGGGTCTAGTGGTCCCTTTAACTTTTTTGTTTGGATTTTGTTAGAGCTTGATAGTGTACGTTTTATTTTTTTGGCCTAGGAATTGCTTGACTGGTAATGGCGGGATTTTTATAAAGCCTAGTTGTATAGGTGAAGGTTTCAGACCTAAGAGTCCCTTGAACAATTTTGGAGGGATTTTGGTGTTGCCTAAAGAAGCCTTGTTTTTTTTTTGTGAATCCCACATTCATGCTTGGAGTAAGGCATGGGGGTGATTGGAAGCAAGAAATATTTGGTTCAACCTTATCTATGGTCGGGTGGTACGTGGATGTCCCTTACTTGGTTGGATTTTTTATATGTTAATAAGATCTCTTTTCCTCTTATATTTCATGAGTATTTATACTTGTTATTATTATGGCTTTGATGGTTGCTATATCATTATCATTATTTTGCTTATATGTTGGTTATAAGCATGGTTTTCTAACCGATTCTTGTTATGGTTCTTATCATGTTTTGACTCGTAAATGATTGGTTATTAAATTCATGACCCAATAAATGTTATTGCAACTATTATGAGAAGGAATTATACCTTCTTGATGATTTTCAGATAACTATGAGACCCGTATGTTCAGGTATGCATTTATAACTTGTAGATTACATGTTCTTAATTTGTTTTATGAAATGTCTATCATGGTTAGGCCTAGTTAGATTCAGTCCTTATCTAAGTTTTTTTCAATGGCTTTGTCCTAGTGTCATTTATCATCCCTAAAAGTCTCATTATGTTATGGGCCATGGTTGAGAGCCAGGACTTTAAAAGGTGGCTCAAATTTCAAGGTCACAAGCTTAGAACTAGCTAATCTAAACTGCAGTCGCTGGGATGAAAGGTCATCATAGTGACTAGAGGGTTAAAATAATTGGCTTGCCTTGTCATCAAAGTGACTTAGACTCCAGATCACTGGAAAATAAAGTTAACTCAAGGTTTGGGCACCTAGAGTGGTTGTTTAGATCTTAGGGGTCCTGTAACACCTCAAGGAAGTCAATAAAGTTTCAGATTGTTGCTTCCACTTCCTTAACTATACACAGGGAGTTGAGTAATTTCATAATATCACTTGTAGGAATTTACAGGGTAAGTTCCTTGGGTAGAATACCAAAGGACACTGCTCACAAATAGATCACAGATCAATACACTAGTATTATTGATGTGGTTAAAACCCTCAAAGAGGGAAACTGTCCACAGCCTAAGCCAACACGGCCACTTCAAGAAATTTATTAATAAAAGAAAGAAAATTTATGTAAGCTTCTCTCATGATCAGTCACACTACAAATGACCCTCCATGCTCTTTAAATAGAGATCATGGACCAATCGGGTATTAAGCCATGGATCAAGTGTCAGTAATAATGAGGAGACAATGAACTGTTAGATCACTTCATGTCTAGAACATGTCATGACCATCAGATTGTAAGTTAAAAATGTACACAGTAAACAAACGCACTTCACCTAACTCTACACTAGACCAAGTCATACTTAACTATTTCCTATGTATCAGAATATCCTAACATCCCCACTTAAGAACAACTTGGGATAGGATTGAAGGATGTACAAATATGACACAATAGGAGAAGGAAGGAGGAATTAGAGCCTATCCTTCCTTAGTGAGAACTTCCTGAACTCCAACCATAAATCAAAGCTTAGTAAAATTTGCCTCTGTGAGAGCCTTTTTATAGATGTCTACAACTTGATCATTGGTTGAACAATATTGCACTTCAAGAACATGGTCATGAATGAGATTTCTGATGAAGTGCATGTGTGGTTCAATGTGTTTGTTGTGCTGTTGTTGGACTGGATCTTTGCATAGTTGAATGGAACTTTGATTATCACAACAAAGTGTATCCAGATGCTACTACTAAAAACCAAACTCTGACAGGATCTGATGAAGCCATAGGGCTTCCTTACTAGCTTCTATGGTGCCATGATACTCTACTTCTGCTGAAGAAAGAGAAACAACACTTTGTTTCTTGCAAGCCCATGTAATAGGCCCAAAACCAAGAGTGAAGACATAACCTGCAGTAGACTTCCGATCATCAGGGTCACTAGCCCAATTAGAATCAGTGAAACCAACCAATAGAGGAGATGATTCTGCATTAATGAATCCAAAACTAAATTGTACCTTGAACATAATGAAGTATTCTTTTAGATGATTTCCAATGACTTTCATGTGGGTTTTGCATAAAATAAGAAATAAGGCCAACAACAAAGGAAAGGTCAGGACAGGTATGGGTCCGATACAAAAGTTTTCCTACAAGCTGACGGTATAAGGTAGCATCAACTTCAGGGGAAGTACAAGTGACTGAAAGTCTAGCTCCACATTGAAAGGGAGAAGGGGCTGGCTTATAGTCTTCCATATGAAAGTGGTGTAGAATATCACATGCATACTTGGAATAGGAAAGGGAAATGCCTTCCCTGGATTGCAAGACTCGAACACCAAGAAAATAATTCAAGTGTCCTAAGTCTTGCATTTCGAGCTTATTTTTAAGGTTGGACTTCACATGGTTTACAAGGTTGGGATCACTACCAATAAGGATAAGATCATCAAGATAAAGAAAAAGAATGATAAGGGACTTAGCCACTTTCTTGGTGTAGACAGTATTGTCAAAATGACACCTAGAAAAGCCAGTATCTAAAAGAAAGCTATCCATTTTGGCATACCAAGCCCGAGGGGCTTGCTTGAGACCATAAAGGAATTTCTTAAGTTGACATATAAGCTTAGAGTCTATTTTTATAAAGCCAGTAGGTTGTTCAATATAGATTTCTTCATGTAAGTCACCATGCAAGAGGGCAGATTTAACATCCATCTGATGGACTTCCCATTTGAAAGAGGTAACAAGGGAAATAATAAGGTAGATAGACTTCATTTTGGAAATAGGGAAGAAGGTTTCAGTATATTCAATGCCTTCAACTTGTGAAAAACCCTTAGCAAGAAGACAAGCTTTATTATCTTCTTTTCCATCTGGTCCATACTTGGTTCTGTAAACCCATTTGCATCTAACAAGTTTTCATCCCTTTGGAAGAGGAACAAGATCCCATGTACAATTTTCTAATAATGAATGATATTATTCATCCGTAGTTGCATCCCAATCTAAATGGCCTGAAGCTTTGTCAAAGGTGTCAGGATCATAATTTGCTGAAGCTTGAGCCAGTAAAGAAGAGGCTCTATCCAACTAAGAATGTGTATGTCGATGATCTGTAGGATCACCTGCAATAGCACTTGTTGCATCCCGAGTAGAAAGAACCCATTTTGGAAGTTGAGGAGCTGAAGGAGGATCTTGAGAAGGTAGGGGAGGATTGTCATCCTCGTTGTCATCATCTGAAGAAGAAATATTTTGAAAAGTAGAAGGGATAGAGAGAGGTGGCACATCCGCCAAACTAGCCTTGTAGGCCAATATATTTTCAGTAAACTTTACATATTTTCTAATGATAACATTTTTGGACTTAAGTGGAATGAGTCTATATCCTTTGACATCTTCAGAATATCCAACAAAAATACATTTTTCACTCTTAGGTTCTAAAGCTTTATGTTTCTCATTTGGAATATGGGCCCATGCTTCCTTCCAAAAACACGAAAGTGACTGACATCTGGTTTAATTGAGCTCCATGCTTCTTTTCGAGTGATATTCTTTAAAACCCTAGTAGGAGTGCAATTTACTATGTAATTTCACAATTAATTGCTTCTCCCCAAAAATTAAGACTAAGTCCTTTAGATTGAAGCATACAATTAGCCATTTCCTTTAGGGTGTGATTCTTCCTTTTAGCTACACCATTTTGTTGTGGAGTGTATGGAACAATATGTTGCAATTTAATTCCATGCTTAGTGAAAAAGTTGATGAATTTGTTGTTAACATATTCTCCATCATTATCAGATATTAGCTTTAGAGTTTGATGTCCAGATTGTTTCTCAACAAAGGCCCTAAAGGCCAAGAACATGTTAAAGACTTCATGCTTGAGTTTTAAGAAGTATACATAAGTGCATCTGGAGAAATCATCAATGAAAGTTAAGAAATACTTGTAGCCAGAGAATGAAACAACTGGAAATGGACCACATAAATTACTATGCGCAAGATATAAAGGGGATGAGGCGTGCCAAGAGGCACGTTTTTCAAAACTATCCCGATGACGTTTTCTGAGTACACATCCAGAAAAAACACCATCTCTGCAAGATACCATAGGGAGACCTGTCACCATATTTTCTTTACATAGATTTTGAATGGAGTGATAGTTTAAGTGACCAAATTGCTCATGCCAAAGTTTTCTCACTTCATCGTTATGACCAACAAATACCGAGGGAAAATTTGATGACGCAAAGTTGTTAAACTTATACAACCTTGTAGAATCATCAACAACGATTTCACGATCGTGAGGTGAAAATTCAATGATTTCACCTTCACCTAAATGAGTTATCTGATATACAGATAGAATGTTGCAGGATAAGGTTGGAACACATAATACATCATTAAATTGACCATTGTTTAGATGAACAGTTCCAGCCCCTACAACACTAAAAGATCTATCCTCACTAACATATATATTTTTGGTGTTACAATCATTTAAAGAATAAAACATGGCTTTGTTTTTAGCCATGTGATACGAACCTCTAGAATCAATGAGCCACTCATGAGAAGGAGAAGAACAGATACATTTAGTTCATAACCAAACCAAGATGCCTGACAACCACATGCAGAAAGTGCAATTCCTAAAGATGAGGTTGAAGTTGAAGAATGCTCCAAATGGATGTTATGCTTCTTCATTGTTTCTTCCAAGGGTTCCATCTTCTTAAAGCATTTATATTCTAAGTGGCCATCTCGATTACAAAATTTGCAATGTCTATCAATCTTCTTCCATTTTTTTTTATTTTCCTTATCATTTTGTTGAAATGATTTTTCATTTTGAGACTGAAATTTCTTAGGACCCTTATTTGGTTTAGGACCATTCTTTTTAGGATAGTGCTTCTTAGTGTTGTTTGAATTTGGTTGTTGTTGGGCAGCTAAGGCTTTCTTAGAAGAGTTTCCAAGATTAAAAAGACCAATATGTAAGAGTTTTTCTTGTTCTCTTATTAAAGAATCACAAAAGGCATCAAAATAGGGGGACTTGTAGTCTTGTCCTTGAGAAATAAAATCTTCTCTAGTAGAATGGAAGGTGGAAACAAACACAGAATAGGCTGGTCCCAAGTTAGTAAGAATGGAATAGATAAGGCTACCATCTTCTTTCTAAACATTAACACCTTCGAAGGGAAGTCTAAGGGTCTTGAATTGGGACAAAAAATCTTCAATGGAAGAAAAATTATTGGGGTCCAAAGCAAGAAACTCATTTTCGAGTTGATGGACTCTAATTTCATTTTTAATTCCAAAAACTTTAGTAAGTTGCTTCATTGCTTCATTATGGGTATCAAGTTCTGCGATATGGAATCTAAGGTCTGGAAAAATAGACAACCCTATCAACCCATGTGCTTGATCTTTCCTATTTTCTCATTTGGATGCCTTATATTCATCTTTAGGTTTAGTTTCTTGGCCTGAGACTATTCTGTAAAGACCTTTACTTCTAAGTAAATCCACAATGTAGGACCACCATTGGAAGTAGTTGGTGCTGTCAAGAATAACTTGTCATGAACTTTACATTTTAATAGCAAATTAAGCTGTAGATGCTGAAACTAAGTGTTCCAATGGAAAGATCTTGAAAAAATTGGCCAATTAAAAAAAACGGCTCTGAAAATGGCTTCCGGATGAAGAAGTTATGGCTTTTTGAAGAAAAGTTGTTGAAGATGCTGACAAAGTGCGTGAATGTGCGGAAGTGAATGATAATGATATATTTTAAAAAAATCCCCCCTTTCCAAAATTAATCTAATTATATCACTTTAAATAAATTATGTCACCAACGGATGCAACCCTCAAATAGATCTAATACCATGTAGGAATTTAAAGGGTATGTTCGTCAAACAGAACACCAAAGGACACTACTCACAAACAGATCACGGATCCATACCCTAGTATTCTTGATGTGGTTAAATGTTATGAAACTAGCTCACAAAAAGATATAAAAGATAGATCAATGCCTTAGAATTCAACCTCTTCGAGGGGGAAACCTCCTTTACATTACACAAATGAATGATTCTTTGATGATTCAATTGGAAAAACCTCCTTTCTATATATAGGAGTCTAAGGAGTCACAATATAACCCAGCCGACCTAACAATAATAATATAAAGGCACAAAAATAACAATAGAGGGATTCTATGGGGCACAGTAATAACAATATGGGGACAATAGGGGCACAACAATATTAATAAGGGATACAACTACAATAGTAATGGCGTAATCACTAGTATTATAGGGACCTAACATGCCCCTGTCCTTCAAAAAAATTGTTGTCCTCAATGCTTGAGTAGTTTTGGATGCTTCTATATAAAATTCTCATCCTCCCATGTGGAATCTTCAGCAGATAAGTTCTTCCATTTGATGAGATACTCCGAAATTGATTAATTTCGTAGCTATCAAGTTCTCGTTTCTATGATTACTTCCGGTTCCAATATAATTTTTGCTTCCTCGTCAAGTTCTGGCAATATTGTTTGAACTGGGAGCTTGTCGCCTATAACCTTCTTTAAACATGAAACGTTGAAAACTAGGTGCACTCGAGAAGCTGTAGGAAGCTCAAATTTGTATGCCATAGTACCAATCTTTTGCAACACCTTGTACAGACCATAATACTTTGGTGATAATTTATTATCCTTCTTAGCTTTCGTGAGGGACATTTGTTTATATGGTTGTAGCCGTAGCAATACAAAATCACCTACATCAAAACTTCTTTTGCTGTGATGTTGATCTGCTTATTGTTTCATTCTATTCTCCGCCAACACGAGGTTATCCTTTAAAAGTTGGAGGACTTGTTGTTGATGCTCGATGTGATGTTCCACTGCTTGAACGTTAGAATTTTATCTTAAATATGATGTGATGGATGGTGGCTAATATCCATAAAGTGCCATAAATGGGGTCATTTTTGTTGTTGTATGGAAGGAAGTGTTATACCACCATTCAGCCAGAGGCAACCATTTGAACCATTATGTCTATTTATCAGATACGAAGCAACGAAGATATCCTTCCAAACATTTGTTTACTATCTCAGTTTGCCCATCAGATTGAGGATGATAAGATGAGCTATGAGCTAACTGAGTACCAAGACAAGAAAATAATTCTATCCAAAAATTTCCATTGAAAATGGGATCTCTGTCACTTACAATAATCTTTGGGTTTCCATGTAGCTTTTGAATTGTTTCCATAAATGGAGTAGAAACTATACTGGCTTTAAATAGATGTGGTAATGCACAAAAGTGTGCATACTTGGTAATTTGTCAACTACCACCATGATGACACTCTTTCCCTCAGACTTGGGTAAACCTGTGATAAAATCCATTGAAACCTCCTCCCAATGTTGGCTTGGAATAGATAAAGGTTGTAATATACTTGGGGTCTTAATTATTTCAACTTTATTTTGTTGGCAACCCAAACATTCTGCCACAAAATTCTGAATATCCATGTTAAGGCCATCCCAAAAAATTCCTTCTTAACCCTATGGTAAGTTTTTAAAAATCCTGAGTGCCCTCCTAAGGGAGAAATGTGCAATTCCATAAGAATCTTTTGTTTGAGTTGGGAATTCTTACAGAGGTATAAGCGATCTTTGTACCATAACGAATCATTTTTCCAACTAAATGTATCAGATGTACTGGAATCTTGTCGTAACTTTCGAATACGTGGCCACACTTTTTCATCATTCTTCCATTACTCCCTTGCTTCATTTATCCAATCTAGTTGGATAATAGAAATTGCGCACAACAATGCTTCCACATCCTCATCCTTTCTTGAGAGTGCTTTTGCCACCATATTTTGCTTCCCTTTTTTGTAGATGATTTCAAAGTCATAACCCAACATCTTTGTGATCCACTTTTTTTGCTCTTCAGAGGATAATCTTTGTTCTAAAAAGTATTTAAGGCTATCATGATCCATTTTTACCTTGAAGTGTCTTTCCATTAGGTAGGATCACCATTTCTTAAGTGCATGTAGTATTGCCAACATTTCCTTCTCATAAATAGCTTTGTGTAAAAACTTTCCCTTAATTGGACGACTTTCAAAAGCAATGGATCCTTCATCTTATATTAAAACAACACTAATTCCATTTCCTGAAGCATCACGTTCCACAATAAAGGCTTTTGTGAATTCCGATGTAGCTAAGACCGGTGCTTGGCACATTGCCTCTTTAAGATGTTCAAAGGCCTTTGTTGCTTCTAGAGTCCATGAAAATGCATCTTTCTTCAATGATGTTGTTAGAGGTGCTGCCATTCTCCCATAATTCTTAACAAACTTGCGATAATACCCTGTAAATACTTGCAGATGCTTTATGGATGTGGGGATTTTCCATTCCTTAATGGATTTAATTTTGCTAGGGTCTACCTTAACTCCTTCATGAGATACAATATGACCCAAATATTCCACCTCTTGTACTCTTAAGAAACTTTGGATCTTTTTGGCATATAATGTTTCTCCTCCAATAGTTGTAGCACCCTATCAACATGTTCAACATGATCCTTCCAAGATTTGCTGTAGATTAGTATATCATCAAAAAATACTAACACATTTTCTAAGGAACAGTTTGAAAATGGAATTCATCAAACCTTGAAATGTAGAAGGTGCATTGGTAAGGCCAAAAGGGATGACCGAAAATTCATAATGACCCTCATGAGTTCTAAATGTTGTTTTTGGAATGTCTTTAGTCTTCATTCAGATTTGATGATATCCTGCATGAAGATCCAACTCGGTGAAGTAAATTGATCCATGCAATTCATCCAGTAATTCATCAATGACAGGAATGGGAAACTTATCTTTGATAGTGAGCTTGTTGAGATCCCTATAATCTAGACAAATGCACCATGATCCATCCTTCTTGTGCACCAATACTACTGGAGTAGAGAAAGAACTTTGACTGGATTGAATTATACCAGTCTCTAGCATTTCTGTAACCATACATTCAATTTCACTCTTTTGGGCATAGGGATATCTGTACGGCCTAATGTTTGGAGGAACACTTCCTAGAATCAAATGAATAGCATGATCATGATCATGAATAGGTGGGAGACCTTTGGGAGTCTCAAATACCTTGGAATGATTGTCCAAGACTTTTTGGAGATCTAGAGAAATAGATGATTTTGATGTGGAAACATCTAGTGAACATAATTGTGCAATTACACCTCTCTATTCCTTTTTTAGAAGCTTTGTCATGTTGTTAGAGCTGATTATCTTTCCCAGTTTTCATGAAAAGTTCTTGAAAATTAAAAGCGATTTTACCCAAGGATTTTATCCATTGGACTCCTAGTACAACATGAGCACGTCCCATTGGAATGGAAAGCATTGGGCTAGTCAATACATATTCTCCCATGGATAGCTTGATATTATGGCACTTTCTAGAGAAATTTATCATTCCTTCATTTGCAAACATCACTTGACACTCTAGTGATGGATATAGTAAGCAATTCAATTCTTTTGTTATCTTACAATGAATAAAATTGTGGGTACTTCCTGAATCAATCAACACTATTACCTTTTTCTTCTTGATTTGTCGTTCTATATTGATGGTTTGAGGAGTGGTAATTCCAGCCAATGCATTAAAAGATATGGTTGGATTTCATTTCTTCTTTATCTAGGCTTTGTTCCTGGAGTATATCCTCTTCTTTTGACCTTTCTTGCTCCTTTCCTTCTTCCTCTTGACAATCTATGTAGAATAATTTCTTCTCAGCACACTTATGACCTTTAGTGTATCTGCTATCACAACTGTAACAAAGCCCTTTTGCTCTTTTTCTTCAAATTTTTGTGGTGCCAACCTTATAGGTTGTGGAAGACTAAGGGAAACAACACTTCCATATTTATAGTTGTGAGTGGTATGCTTCCGGGTTACCATAATTTTTCTTTCCATTTTTCTTGCTAACCTAAATGCCTTCTCTAATGAATCAGGTTCCCAAAGGCAAACATCATGTTGGATATTATTCTTTAAAGTCCCTATGAACACATCAATCCTATGCTCATCTGGAATATTTTTTACCCTTATGTTCAATTTTTGGAACTCCTCAATGTGCTCCAATATTGAACCCATTTGTTTGAGACTTATCAATTGGCTAAAAAAAGTGTTGCTTTTTGTATCCTCATAATGTGCTGTCAATTCTTCCATCAAAATTGCCCAAGTGATAATTTGTTTATGAGAGCAAAGCCATTGATACCATACAAACTGATTTGGTTCCAAATATAAAGTTGTAATACATACCTTTTGTATGTTTTGCACATTATTGAGATTGAAAAATTGCTCCATCTATAATATCCATGTTGTAGGATCCTTGCCATCAGACTTCCTCATATCGATTTTTGGAATATGGTGGGTTTTCGATCCAACATTAGAGTCTATCAAATCATGATTAACATTACTTTTTTTCTCATCATGAGTTTCCTTTACTACCCTTTCACCATTGTTAAGCATTTCTTGTAGAAAATTTGTCAAATCTATCTTCAAATCTTCCATGCCAGTCTTCAAATTTGTCTTCAAATCTATCTTCAAATTGTACATCTTAGCTTCCACATCATTCATCTTAGCTTCTACGCCTTTCTTTAAACAATCCATAGTAGCTTCTACACCTTTCTTTAAACCATCCATCTTAACTTCTACATCTTTCTTTAAACCATCCATCTTAGATTCTGTTACCTTCTGAGAAAGTGACACTTGTTGCACTTGGTTTCATAATTTTGATATATCATGTTGGAATATATCATGTTGCATTTCTTCCTCTTCTTCATGAGTAATGCTAGATCTTTTAGGTTGCTTACTAGGTGTTTGCATTTTCTTTCCTCGGGGCATCAATTACCCATAATAATGCTTTACTATGCCCTTTAAATTCCTTCAAACTAATTTTTCAAACCAAGCTTATGCGAAAATAAATAATAAAAAAAAAACTACTTACCTTTTTTCACTTTGTAGGAGCTTGATATTGAATCTGATGTATTTCTATAATTTTGGATCATCTAGTTTTGAAATTGTGACCTGCAGTAGCCCTCTACATCCTCTTTCCAATGCCACAAGTCTAATCCAAATTGGATTCTCCAGGGAAGAGTTATGCCAAATCTCCCACAGTGACCTAATTATAGACTGGTTCAGTAGAGTGAACTTGTACAACGTGCCACGTATCATTGTTTCGACCTTTGGCTTTCAAAAATATATACAAGAAACCATAGTCTGTCCTCTTTCTGTACCTTCTTACGAAATTTCAATATGAGTCTCAGAGAGAAAGGTATGACGATTTTCCCTAGGTCAACTATTTGGAATGTAATTTAGGAGTCTGCAAAAAGACCAACTTCCTCAGATCATATCTCTGCAAATATAGCGCGAAAAGCTCTGAAATTCGAATCCAAGGTTCAGTGCAATTTTCATCTAAAATGGGTTTTTTTTTTTTTTCGCTTCTGAAACATCACAGAAAAAAAGTTATAATGAAAATTCCACGATGACATATTTGGAGTAGTGAAACCCTAGAATCCAAAGCTCTGATACCAATTGTTATGAAACTAGCTCACAAAAAGATAGAAAAGATAGATCAACGCCTTAGAATTCAGCCTCTTTAAGGGGACAACCTCCTTTAAATTACACAAATGAATGATTCCTTGATGATTCAATTAACAAAACCTCCTTTCTATATTTAGGAGTCTAAGGAGTCACAATATAACCAAACCGACCTAACAATAATAATATAAAGGCACAAAAATAACAATAGAGGGATTCTATGGGGCACAGTAATAACAATATGGGGACAATAGGGGCACAACAATATTAATAATGGATACAACTACAATAGTAATGGGGTAATCACTAGTATTATAGGGACCTAACATTATAACCTTTAAAGAGGGAAACAGTCCATGACCTAAGCCAACACGACTACTTCAAGCAATTTATTAATAAAAGAAAGAAAATTTACATAAGCTTCTCTCATGATCGGTCACCCTAAAACGGCCCTCCATGCTCTTTTAATAGATATCATGGACCAATCAGGTGTTAAGCCACGGATCAAGTGTCGGTAATACCAAGGAGAGAATGAACCGTTGGATCTGTTCATGTCTAGAACATATCTTGACTGTCAGATTGTAAGTTACAAATGTACATAGTAAAGAAACACACTTTACCTAACTCTACACTAGACCAAGTTATACTTAACTATTTCCTATGTGTTGGAATATCCTAACATCCCTCTGCTTCTGTTTACCCTAGTAAGTCGATGAAAGTGGGTAAATGTGGGAGGGGTGGTTAAATCAAGTACTACCATAAAAAAAATCTAGTTTGACGTAATTCAAATCATGATGCAGCATGGTAGTAGCTTATAAAATTGATAGAAGTATTCGAGTCATATCATAGCTTCTAAGATAGATAGAGGGTAGAGAGAAATATAAGAAACCTAGAATAGTAAATAATAAGATCTGTCATGTTAGAAATTAATGGAAACCTCAAAGGGAAGCCACAATAAAAGGAGCATCAAAGAAGAAGTCTAAAACTAAGACATCAGGGGAATTCATAGACCTTGCATAGTCTATCGAATGTCCAGTAAAGATACCATGTCCGAAAGATGTCTTGCAGGGAATGTTTTCAAAATTATATGTACTATCGATGAAGTTGAGTGCAAAAATAGTTCTTAGAGTTCATGGGGATGTTGCATCTAACTGGAATTGGAGTATTTCTCCTAAAAGGTAGTATGAATATGGCCGAATTTGTTGTAATTACAATATTTAGAGGGAGTCAACCTTGCACACATTCAGAGCTATCATGGGGATCTTTGTGGAAAAGTTAGGTGCAATGGGTATGGGGCCAAGATGAAAAGAACATGTACTTTCAGCCTTGAGGGAAAGTATTGGAAGGAAGAAAAGAATAAGTATGAGTAACGCATCAATTTTTCAGTCAACACAGAGATTGGGATATATATTCATTGTAATGATGGAAGTAGGATGGAATAAGAGAAGTGTTGAGTGGCTTAGGATGAGCCACGGGAAAGTGTTGGGGGCCCATTAGACTAGCATTTTGAGGAAATATTTTGGGATCTATGTAGAGTAGCAATGCATAGAAGGATATCACATAAGAAATTTGGCTATGGGTTAATGCACAAAATATGGGAAATAAGGGAAGTTGTAACCTTAGGTTGTGGGTTTTTTCCCATGGTAATCGTTACCACCCATAACAAAAGTAGGTTGAATTTCAAATTTTCACCCTAATGTGAATATATAAATATATAAATATGTGATGTAAATTATAGATATATTGCAAGATAGATGAATATGCATACACTTAGACTTAGATATTAATTTGTTTTAAGGATCTATTTGATGTTATGTAATGGTTAGGCTAGTGAGCCGCAATAATCAAAATCTAATGGAGACTTCACAATATTCATAAAGATATTTTTTGGGATTCTTTCTATGTTTATACATAATGTGTTGAGCTATCAAGGCTTATGGTTTTTGGTTCTATTGAATTTAATGAAGTTGCTGCACAAGATAGGGGTATGCCTAAATTTTTTGTTCTAAATAGCTAATTTTTGAATGAAGACTAATGGAAAGTATATAATATACATCTCCTTAATAACTACAAAATTTTCTAGGTTCTAACAACCTTTCATAAATGCCTCAGGTGAGACTTCACATGCTTGTAGGTGATGCCAAAAGGGCCAGTGTCTAAGGGGTTTTGTTTTTTAGTTCACTCCAATATCGGGTCTTGCCTCTACATGCCAACAATACAATGAAAGGCTAAATATATTTTTATATTGGATAAATATTTTTGACTTCATATTCTAAGTTCATTTTAGGCTAAAATGCATTAAAATTCAGAAGGTTGTATGTAGAAAACTTAAAGAAAATCAAAACCCATAATAGAAATGTTAGTAGGGCCATGCTCAACTATCATCCCTTTGAAATGCTTTAGCTTGAGTGAAAAAATTCAAAGCCTATACATTTCTAGGATTCACATATCATAATATGGTTGAGGATATTATAAATCAATATTTGCAACGCAACAACCTTACATTGAGTAATATATTTTTTATTTACCAGAATATGGGGCAATAGATCCAATACTAGTTTCAAAAACTAGTAATTAGAATGCTCATTAAAGGCATACATAAGAATTCAAAATCATACCATGTCAATATGAAAATATTTTGGTTTCAAAATCTTGTTTTTCCTTTTTTGAGGGCCTATTTATGGTGCCTAAATATTGAATTAAGGAATTCATATTTGGAATGGAAGTACATGATTTGGGTGCATTCTACATCATGGGTGAAGATCACAAAGATTTTACTGGGAGAGAAATATCATACCATACCACGTGGCCTCATATCAGGGGAATATATCAAGGAAAAAATGACATAATATATTGAGCATATAATATGGGTTAAAGGTTTTTTATATTGTTAGGTATAAAAAATGGAGCTCAAATTTAATGAAAAAAATATAAATTGGTTATAAAAAATATTAATGAAAAAACGGATACCTATAATATTTAGTGGAAGTAGGGTTTTTTTTAATTGTGAAGGTGTATGGGGTCTGTATTTGTAGGGGGTTAAGTAATGTGATTTTTAGAGTTGTTTTCCAATATGTAGTCAAATAAAGGTATTTTTTAGTATGCCACAAATGCACGTGATATGTCATAGGTTCGTTGATTGAAGACCTCGCACTGAGGATGGAGGTGATGTACAACTTTTTGTGTGTGCCCATGTTAGTAATGGATTAGATGGTACAGACACACACAAAGAGAGAGAAAAAACACACATAGTTTAATTGATATACTCCTTGCATATCCATAAGAACATTATTTTGGTGCTAACTAAAGTCAAGAATGATTTAGATTCAAATGAAAGGAGTGCTAGAATTAAGGTTCACGAGATTCTCCTATGTAAGATTCGATATATAAATTTCAATATTATTGTCATCAACCTATACGCAAGCATTTTTCTTTTTATTTAAAATCTCAGGTGATGGAAAATCTCAGGTGATTGATTGTCTAAATACTTGAGGTCTCCAAGGATAGAAATATGGTCATCTAGTTTATTCCACCTATGATGGAGGAGTCATTCTTGTATTTAAAATCTCAGGTGATTGATTGTCTAAATACTTGAGGTCTCCAAGGATAGAAATATGGTCATCTAGTTTATTCCACCTATGATGGAGGAGTCATTCTTGTATTTAAAATTTATCATGCCTAATTACTTGAACATATAATTGGATTGAGTTATGGATTTAATAGTAGAGAAGTGGTGGAGACAAAGTAGTTCCTTTTGAGATGACACATTTGGGTGGCAAGTTATGCATTGTGTAGGTCAAGTAAATGGTCATATCAATGGTGTTTAGATATCTATTTCAAGGTGTGGCATAATAATTAATACCAAGAAAGTATCCTTAAATAACCAATAGGAGATCCTTCATAGCCCCTTTGAGGACCTTATATTGACCATGCTGATTGATCGTTTTCTTATCAGTGGCATCTTCCTCTAAAGAAAAGGGGCAAGACAAAAATATATTTGCAGATATTTAAAAGGAATATAACCCACCCAAAAAGTGTTAGCTATGTCATTTTTTTCTTTGATAGACATCTAGATGCCACAATCATGATTCACACACACATACACACATATGTACCAACAAACATTTATGGTAGTGGCACAAATTTCATTAAGACTTAGAGTGATATATATTGGCTAAATAGAGGGAAACTCCATTCAATATACCAAGTACGTATTGTGATAAATATGATAATGTACCTTGTGGCACTATAAAGTATTGACATGAGACTCTACTATGCTCACTATTTTTATGGAGCATCAAAGCTTCAAGGAACCCAAAGGAACTTACTATGTGCTAACCTGATTTGTTCATGCCAGACTCTCTTAAGAAAGTGTTGTGTAAATATGCACTAATGAAAGTATTCTCTTTAACCTTGATGGCCTAATTTTCTCATATGTCAACATAAATTACTTCATCAATGTCCATTTTGTAAGAGGAATGTAAGAACATTAGCTCTAATTGGAGGATCAACATATACATAGTTGAAATATTGGTGTATTCACCATTGTAATTCATATAGTTGTATTATATATATATATATATATATATATATTAGAGAGAGAGAGAGAGAGAGAGAGAGAGAGATGAATGTAAGACATGGAGTAGCTATCTAACCTTAGTTTCAATATTAATGACTGTATAGTTTTGATAGGGTGGAATTCCCCTATCAAAGGTCATATATTGGATGTGGACACTAGAGGTTGTAAATTTTGGTTTGAATCAAAAATGTATGTGTAATTTATAATTGATTCCAAAAGAAGTAGTATTCAACTTCTTAAGGAGTGCATTTGGTAGATGAAGGCTTATGTGACAAAATGTTATGTGATGCAGGACCATCAAATTAGGGAGGTTACAACTGGACATGCTATTTTAGGCATTCTTTTAAAATTTGCTTTTCAGTTTATTTTTATTGTTATTTCTTTTCAAGAAGGCTATTATAGCTAATGTCCTTACTTTTTATTTTTGGAAGTAAATAGATTAGGGAATGGTATTAATAGATTAATACTTGAATAACAAAAAAAGGGAATGTAACTGCAAATTGCAACTACAGGTAGTTCCTCAACTAAATGAGGCTACCAGTAGCTTAAATATACAATCAAAAGATGAACCAAGGGTTGCTGCCGAAAAGGCGAATAGACACCAGATAATGTAAACCTTCGACATAACATTTTAAAACAGTAAAGGGAAGCATTTCAAGTATACAAAAATTGTTATTATGAATGACTAATAATGTGTATGAAATTAATTACATGAATTGAGGGACTATTAACGAGACTGTGCATCACATCAAGCAACTAAACACTGCAAGCAAATTCATTCAGGTACTTTATGAAAGCAAATCATTGAAATCCTTACAAGTAGAAGATTTATCATTTCTATAAATATATATACGTATATTTGCATAAACATTTGTTACAGTGAGAGACAACATCCTGTAACCCAACACAGGTTCAGAGCATAAGGCATGCTGCCTTCCAAAAGATATACAATTGCCAAAACAGTCCTCAGATATTTAATTGCAGACCAAGAAGGGTTTCTGAGACCCAAAACCAACTAAAAAAATAGAGACGGGACCACGCTCAACAACCAGAGTCGACTGCACAAAATCGCACTCAAGTTCTCAACCAAAATCTCAGCAGAGCCACGAACACCAATGACCAAATTAATGACCTAGAATTTTCGATGTACAGACAGAACTGAGGGCCAACAAAAAGTGAGACTACGGCTTCACAAAACCAACCTATAGAACTATATAAGTTAAATAGGAAGGACACTACTGGGTTGAAGTGGAGACCGGAACAAAAGAGTGAAGAAATAGAAACTGTCAAGGAACAAACCCTTACCTCCACCACAGATGAGCGAACCTCTTGCAAAGTCGAAAAAAAACAATTAGAGAGGCAACATAACCATTCAAATGGAGAACAAACCGAGAGAAGGGTAATGATGAGTACCCTGAAGGTTACCTAAAGTCGAGAGAAGATTCCATGGCTAAACCTAAGACCATCAACATTCAAGCCACGGCCACAGAGCCACGAAACCGCAACTGCTCATAAGGAGTGGAGTTGTTAGCAGAAGAAAAGCAAAGAGGGAGCCTGGAATCATAACAGAGAGGTTACCTCATGTCAGAGCCAAACTGTCACCAGGGAAGTCAAGCTAAGGACCTGGCAAGAACACGCACCATAGTCACAAACAAACATAGTAGATACAAACCAAAATTGCAGCGAACTGATTAAAAATTACAGAGAAAACACCGCATACTTATGATGGCCACAAGGCCTGACATTGTTTCATGAAACCACGTGAGAAGCAGCCACTAAATTCATCGAAACAACATCCTTGCACTACCCAGTAACATAGAACTAGAGCTGAGACCGGAACTAGCAGATGGAGGAAGGCAAAAGGTCATTACAATAGGCGGAAGGAACCAAGTAAGGGCACAAAGGAGTAGTGCAAAACCAGTGGTAACAATGACCAAGCTACAATCAAAGGCCCGTGCCATAGAATCATAACACAACAACCGAGATCACCTCGAGAAGGTGGCAAAGTTATTGCACCATTAAAACCTCACCAAAACCCTAGTTGCATACGAGCGTGGGAAGCGATCACGTGGGCCAGTTGCCACGTAGGCACCCACCTCAACCTTTGGGGTGAGTCATCATTATGGATTCACATGAAGTGGTTTCTTCTAAATATTGTTGAAGATATACTGATTCCTACTTTCCAAGGCATGAAACCCTAGCTGCTCACAAGGAGTAGAGTTGTTAGCAGAAGAAAAGCAAAGAGGGAGCCTGGAATCGGAACAAAGAGGTTACCTCGTGTCAGAGCCAAAATGTCATTAGGGAAGTTCGGCTGAGGACCTAACAAGAACACACATCATAGTCACAAACAAATGTAGCAGAGACAAACCAAAATTGTAGCAAACTGATTAAAAATTACAGAGAAAACATTGCATACCCACGATGGCCACAAGGTCCAGCATTGTTTCATGAAACCACATGAGAATCAGCCACCAAATTCATCGGAACAACATCCTTACAGTACCCAGTAACATAGAACTACAGCCAAGACCGGAACCAACAGATGGAGGAAGATAGAGGGTCATTACAACCGGTGAAAGGAACCAGGTAAGGGCATGGAGGATTAGAGAAAAACCAGCAGTAACAATGACCAAGCTACAATCAAAGACCCATGCCATAGAACCATAGCAGAATGACTGATATCACCTCCAGAAGGTGGCAGAGTTATTGCGCCATTAAAACCTCACCAAAACCCCAGTTGCATACGAGCGCAGGAAGTGATCACGTGGGCCAGTTTCCACGTAGGCACCCACCTAAGCCTTTGGGGTGAGTCATAAAATTTTGGTATCAGAATAGTTCTTTCCTTAGGGAAGAAAAGAAAAATTATGGAGGTAGGAAGAAGTGGTAGAGGTAGAGCTATTCGGAGGGTAGTCGACGAAGGACTGCGTGAGGAAATTAGGATCCTAAGTGCCAAATTAGTAGCAGTAGAAGCAGGGAGGTGCAGGGATCTAGAAGGCGATGACAATAGTGAAGAATAAGCTATAGCTATGATAGATAGGTCCAATGAGGAAGGGCTAGAGATAAGGTGTTGAAATCTGTTCTGTTCGCAAGCAACAAACCGAAGCCTGAACTGTCAACCTATGATGGCAGTTTATCCACTAAAGTATTATTGGACTAGATTAGCGAGTTGGAAAAGTACTTCGAATGTGAAGAAATTAGTAAGGATAGGAGGGTCAAATTTGTAGCTACAAAATTGAAGGGGCATGCAGCACCCTGGTGGGACAGTGTGCAAGCAGAGTGAAGGAGATCAAATAAGCCACCAATTAAAAAGTGGACCAGAATCACCAAGATGAAAGGTATGTTTTTACCTAAAGACTATTAGATTGCTCTATATAGACAAGTATAGAACCTGAAGCAAAGAGCAATGAATGTGAAGGAATATACGGAAGAATTTTATAGAGTGAATCTACGAGCGGGTTATGTTGAAGATACCCGAAAAAAGACAACAAGGTTCGTGGATGGATTACGGATGGAGATACCTGATGAGATCAGTATTGTCTCTCCAAAATCTATAGAAGAAGCATATCAAAGTGCTTTAAAAGCAGAGAAGAAGATCACCAGGAAACAGAATGCCAGGAGAGGATGTGGATCTGGCTAAGGAAGGGGACAGTCCTTTTGCAGAGGCAGAACTGCCAGCAACAGTGAGGAAGGCAATAGTTCGAAAAATACAGGGTCAACTAATAAAGAAGGTAACACTAGAGGGGTAAGGCCTTACCAGTGAGGGATAGGTAACGAGAGAGGCAGAGGGAATGCCTATCAGTGTTACAAGTGTCACAAATGGGGACACCAATCTTTTGACTGTCCTGAAAGTGATCAAACAGAACAAAGAGGAGCATATGTTGCTCAACTATAGGAAGCTGATGCCCCACCTCAAGAAGTGGAGAACATGCCTGAAACAAGAGAGGCCTTGGTGTTTAACAAAGTCTTGTTGAAGTCACCTAAAAATTTAGCTAACCAGACACAATGGAAAGCCCTATTCTGGACTATGTGTAAGTCACATGGGAAGTGCTGTGAACTAATCATTGACAGTGGGAGTATTGATAACCTGGTACCCACAAAGATGGTAGAGAAATTTGGTTTAAAAATACTGAAACACCCAACCCCATACTGGGTGTCTTGGTTACAAAAAGGGCATCAAATGCTGGTTGATGAGCAGTGTGAAGTAGAATTTCATATTGGCAGGTATAAGGATAAGGTGACATGTGACATCATGATGATGGATGTGTGCCATATACTGCTAGGTATATGATGGAAGTATGACAGAAAGGTAGAGCACGATGCGAAGACAAATTGTTATAAGCTTGCGAAAGATGGGATCAAGCATACATTGGTACCCAGGACATGACAGAGAGCAGTGGGACAAAGGCGCTATTATTAGGGCGAAAAGAGTTCCTACAGTAGATTGGAGATGATGAAATAAAGTTTGCAATTGTGCAGAGGTCGAGGAAGTGTTTATTCATACTAAAATTAAGGATTTATCATAGGAAATTCAAGATATGTTACAGGAATTCAATGATATAGTAGTAGATGATTTTCCAGATAAGTTACCCCCAAAACGGAGTATCAGCCACCAGCTTGATTTCATCCCAGGAGCTAGTTTACCCAACAAAGATGCTTATCAAATGAGTTCAAAGGATAATGAGGAGATTAGGAAACACATACGGGAGTTGTTGGACAAAGGGTTGATTCGGGAAAGTTTAATTCCATGTGTAGTTCCAATAGTCTTAGCTCCCAAGAAAGGAGGAGAGTGGCGGATATGTACCGAATCTCGAGCAATCAATAAGATTACCATTAGATAAAGGTTTACTTTACCATGAATGGATGATATGACGGACTTCTTGAGTGGAGCAACATATTTTTCAAAGATTGATTTAAAAAGAAGTTATCATCAGATACAGATTCGAGAAGGAGATGAGTGGAAGACTGCTTTCAAAACCAATGAGGGCCTATATGAATGGCTGGTCATGCCATTTGGATCGAGCAATGCACCCAGCACATTCATAAGCTTAATGAACGATATGTTTAAAGAATATATCGGGAAGTTCGTTATTGTGTATCTGGATGATATCCTTATTTTCAGTAAGACTAGGGAAGAGCATTTCTGACACATCACGTGTGTCTTGGAAAAATTACAGCAGAATAAATTGCTGCTGAATTTGAAGAAATGTACATTCTGTAAGAATGAGTTGATTTATTTGGGATTTTTCATTTTAGAGAATGAGTTGAAGATGGATCTAGAAAAGGTTACAGCCATAGTTAGCAAGCCATCCCCAAAAAGTTTATTTGAAGTACAGATCTTTCTTGGGCTGACAAGCTTTTACCGGAAGTTTATAAAAGATTTTAGTGGGATTTGTGCACCCATGGTGGACATTGTCAAGAAAGCAAATCAACCTTTTCATTGGACTGAGTCGACTGGAAAGAGCTTTCAGCTGCTGAAAAGGAAGATCACTGAAATACCCATTTTGAGGTTACTAGATTTCAACAAACTTTTTCAAGTTCGTAGCGTTGCTAGTGGGACAGCCATTGGAGCGGTACTGAGTCAAGAGGATAAACCAATGGCCTATTTTAGAGAGAAATTAAATGAGAGTATACAAAAATATACATCCTATGATAAGGAATTCTATGCAGTGCTGCAAGTGTTGAAACATTGGAGACACTACTTGTTGGGAAATGAATTTGTTATGTTTTCAGACAATTCTGCTTTGCAATATGTCATGCAGCAGCATAAGCTAAATCATAAACATGCGAAGTGGGTGGAATATCTCTGAAGTTTCATGTTTGTGTTGAAACACATTAGTGAACAAGCCAACAAAGTGGCAGATGCGTTAACCAGAAGAAATTTGATTTTACACGAAAGTAGAGTACATGTGTTGGGATTTGAGCATCTCAAAGATCTATATGAGACAGATGCAGATATTCGGGAAGCATATGAAGCTTCCGAGAATCTGTTGTTGAGAGACAACATCTTGTGGTTAGATTATAACATACAGGAAGGATTGTTGTTTAAGGGAGGACAATTGTATATTCTAGAATGTTTGATGAGGGAGAACTTAATTCAGGAGAAACATAGTGGTGGTCTAGCTAGACATTTTGGTGTAGACAAGACTTTGGACCAGGTAAGTCATTTCTATTATTGGCCAAAGATATGGCGAGACATACAACAGTATGTAGCTAGATGTAAGATGTGTTATCAGGCCAAGGGACAGTCAAAATACAAGACTTTACATGCCCCTACCTATTCCGGATACACCATGGGATTTAGTCAGTTAAGACTTTGCTTTGGGTTTGCTGAGGACACAGAAAGGATACGACTTGATCATGTTAGTAGTGGATCACTTTACTAAGATGGAACATTTTATTCCTTGTAAAAATACCAATGATGGCATGCATGTAGCCCATTTATTCTTTAGAGAAATCGTCAGACTGCATGGCTTACCAAAGTCTATTATTTCAGATAGGGACGTGATGTTTACGGGCCATTTTTGGTGGACTTTGTCAAAAAAATTAGATACTAGACTGAACTTCAGCTCAGCTTATCATCCACATATCGACGGAAAAACTGAGTTAGCAAACCGAAGTCTGGGGAATCTACTACATAGTCTAGTTGGAGAGAATTTATGACAGTGGGATCACATACTTGCACAAGTGGAGTTCGCTCATAACGATTCACCCAACAGGAGTATAGGCAAAAGCCCTTTCCAAATCCTATATGGCATGCACCCCATGGAGTGCACGAGTTACGAGATTTGGGTTGGTTGGAACGGAGGAGTGCTAACAAAGAAGATTTCGCCAAAATGATTAACGATCTTCACGAACAACTGAAAGCTAAATTGCAGAATAATAGCCAAAGATATAAGCAGAAGGTAGATTTAAAACGACGGGAAGTGCAATTTAATGTAGGATACCTGGTACTGGCACACTTACGAAAGGAGAGGTTTCCTAAAGGAGAATATAAAAAGCTTAAAATGAAAAATAGAGGGCCTTGTTGGATACTACAGAAATTCTCTGCCAATGCATATGAACTGCAATTACCCCTAGGTATTGGGATCTCACCCATTTTCAATGTGGCAGACCTATACCCTTATATTTATGCTAATACGGAGGACAGTTCGACAGGACACACACGAGACACCCAGGGAGATGAAGAGGAAAAGACATGGATCAGATAGATGCCCCCAGCCAAGCCTTTGGAGATTGACCAAATACTGGACACTCAAGTAGCTAGGTGGACACGCCGAAAGGAATACTTACAGTACTTGGTTAAGTAAAAGGACTGTCCAATTGAGGATAGTTCCTGGTTGGATGCTGGACAAATTCAATTGGCCTGGTATTCAATTAAAAAGCTCATGGACAAGAGCCATGAGTTTCATTCACCCCGAGAGCCTGATGTAGGAGCATCTAATTAGGGAGGCGACAGATGGACATGCTGTTTTAGGCATTCTTTTAAAATTTACTTTTCTGTTTATTTTTATTTTTATTTCTTTTCAAGACGTTTGTTACAGCTAATGTCGTTAATTTTTATTTTTGAAAGTAAATATATTAGGGAATGGTCTTAATATATTAATACTTGAATAATATCACAAGGGAATGTAACTACAAATTGCAACTGTAGGTAGTTCCTCAACTGAATGAGGCTACCAGTAGCTTAAATATACAATCAAAAGATGAACCAAGGGTTGCTGCCAAAAATGAGAATAGACACCAGATAATGTAAACCTTTGACTAAACATTTTAAAACAGTAAAGAGAAGCATAGTTATACGAAGAGCTTCGGCGTAAATCACATGAAAGAGACCTTTGTCGACGCGTTTCGAACCAACCAGTGTGGTTCATCGTCAGGACAAGTTGAAGATCAGATCCAGCTTAGCACGTTTAAATAGTGTATCCAGAGACTCCAACGGCTATATTGCCAACGAATAATTTTGACCTAATGACCCAAGTCAGACCAATAATATTCCCGTTATATTTTTATTTATTTTTATTCTAGGAAATAGTTAAATTCGGTAATTTATATAATAGAGTATTCATTTGTTATATATATAAATTCCAAAAGCTTAACTAATTTATATTAAAATAATATCCTTGGTATATTTAATAATAATATTTTTTATTCTTAATTTATCATTTATACCTAATGGCCCAATTAATATATTTTATAATCAATTTAAGAATTTATATTTATTTATATTAAAATAATAACCTTAGTATAGTATATCGTATATTCATTTAATAATAATAGTATTTATATTATAATTTAACAATTTATACCTAATGGCCCAATTAATATATTTTATAATTAATTTAATAATTTATATTTATTAAATAAATTAATAATTTACTATTCTAATAATATTATTATAAATAATATTCTAGACATATTACTAATAAATGTATGTCTATGTACCAAAAAAGAAACTAACTCACCTAATATTGGTACATCATATATTTAGTTATTAATTAAGGTCCAATTGAAGCCAAATAGATGAATTATATCCTTTATTAAGGTATAATTTTATAATTAATTTAATCAATTATTAAGTAATCTATATTCATTTAATAATTTCCCCATCCAATCATGACTAATTATATTATCACATTAAAATACATGAATTATATATATGTTATTTTTAAAAACTAGAAAGGCCGTACTTATTACTGCTAGATTAAGGAGCTGAAAATAACTCACACAATGGAAGAAATCCCAAATAGAAACAAAATGACAATAACCTAAATACATCTTAATATAGATACCCCAATAATAATGACGCTATGAGAAAACTAAATGCTAACAAACCAGGAAAAGGACCTTCATCAAAAACCGGAAAAAATCAATAAGGGGGATAGATGAATATATATTACTAATAATAGTGAACTCGAATAGAAAAAACTGACCGACCTAGAAGAAAGCATCCTAAGATGACAGAGCGGGGATCCAACTTCTACTGACCTTCCACCCATCATCTCTGTTGAGATTGTTGGGTCTTCGTTCAATTTCAATAGCTTCCCTTAACTTGCGATGATGGAACCGATCCACCCTGGCAATGACTTTGGCCTCCTCGATGCAGACCTGATGATTAGTTTTGTCCACATGCTCTGCTAGGGCTGAGGACTTAGTTCTTCCATGCCTCAGGTCGGCTGCATGCTCGCAAATTCTTTGTTGGATGGAGCGCCCTGTTTCCCCTATATAGGGCGTCCCACAGGAGCAAGGAATTAGATAAACCCCCTTCATATCTTTGGGGTTAACAGGATCTTTTACCGACCGCAGGGAATTACGGATGGTTCTAAGGGGCCTAAAGGTGGAGGGAATATCAAACTTTCTAAGGATTCGCGCAATTCTGTCTGTGGTCCCTTGGATATAGGGAAGATGGACACCTAGATGGCGCTCCTTAGGCCCTTTCTTAATCAACGCATTTTTAGAGGCCCTATGGAAAGCCTTCCGACCCAGGTGTATACTATATCCGTTTTCCACAAAGACATCAAGGAGGTGGGATCTCTCTCTATCCAGGTTTTCATTATCTGAAATCCTGAGGGCACGCGTGGCCAGAGTGTTAAGAACTCCCATCTTTTGAGCAGGGAAATGATGGGAATCGGCATGAAGATACTGCTCTGTGTGTGTTTTCTTACGGAACACTGCGTGGGAGAGAGAGCCGTCCTTCTTCCTAGAGATAAGAATATCCAGGAAAGGGAGGCTGCCATTGACCTCTTTTTCCATGGTGAACTGAATAGCTGAGGACTGGCAGTTGAGGTGATCCAGGAAACAATCCAGCTCCTCATGGCCATGGGACCAGATGACATTAGTGTCATCTACATATCTTTTCCACATCTTAGGAGGGAGACGAGCCGAGGCAAGAGCCTTGGCCTCGAAATCTTCCATAAAAAGATTCGCCACGATCGGGGAGAGGGGGGAACCCATAGCAACCCCACAAGTCTGCTCGAAGAACTCACCCTCGAAACAGAAGAATGTGGAAGTGAGACAAACCTCAACCAGATGCGCGGTGTCCGGATCTGTTAGGCGATAGATCACTTCCATGGCCTCTTTAATAGGAATGCACGTGTACAGGGAGACCACATCAAAGCTGACAAGAATGTCCTCAGGGTCCAGCCTAATATCCTTGAGCTCCGAGATGAAGGATGCAGAGTCCTTCACGAAGGACTTAGTACGGCCTACTAGGGGCTTAAGCTTAAGAGCCAGATACTTGGCTAGAAGGTAGGTCGGACCCCCGATCGTGTTGACAATCGGTCTCAGAGGGACCCCTTCCTTGTGAATTTTAAGCAACCCATAGATTCTAGGAGCGATGGGATTGTTCTCAATGAGCTTACGGGATAGGGCACCCACAGAGCTGCTAGACTTGATGGCTTGAGCCACTGTCTTAGAGATTTTCTTCAGAGGGTTCTTGGCAAGCTTTTTGTAACTGCCACTGTTGTGAAGATGATCTAACATCTTCCTACGGTAATCCTCTTTGTTGAGGATTACCGTAGCCCCTCCTTTGTCCGCTTTAAGGACCACTATATCTTCATTCTAATTTAAGGACTTTAGGGCATCGAACTCCTCCTTACTGAGGTTCCTTCGAGGAGGTTTAGCCTTTCTAAGGACCACAACACAATCTTGTCTGATGGTGTCCTTAATATTATCCGGCAGATCTTTAATTCCGTGCTCCACGTCACAAATAATGTCATCTACCGGGATTTTTCTAGGAGCAAGGGCAAAGTTTAAGCCCTTGCTTAACAGACCAAAAACTGAAGGGGGGAAGGAATAGTTTGAAAGGTTAACAACCTTACTATTCTGCGAAGATGAGGGAAGAGAGACCTTTTTGCAGGGGTCCTTGTGCTCAAAGATATCGACAGGACCCGCCTTGTCATCTAGACAAACCATATTCCTATTAGAATCAACTCCATTATCATCATTAGTACTAATATTATTAATCCCCTTATTATTAAAGTTATTATTAATAGGAATCTTAATATCCTTGTTATTATTAATATATGACTTATTCATATTAGTAATATCATTACTATTGTCTTTATATAAAATGTCCTTATTTATATAAGATTTATTCCCATTAGTAATATCATTATTGTTATTATTATCTACACTAATCCTAATAATATCTTTATTCATAATAGTAATGATATTATTATTGTCTTCATATAAAATATCTTTATTTATATAAGATTTATTCCCATTAGTAATATTAATAATATCTTTATTCATTTTAGCGATATCATTATTATTTTCTTTATCTAAATTATCCTTATTTATTTTATTCCCATTAGTAATATCTTTATTATAGTTATCTACACTAGTCATACTATCTTTATTTATAAAGCTTTCATTATAGTACTTATTGTAGTTGTTCCCATTATCGAAAGAGTCCTTATATTTTTTATATGAAACTATAATATTGCTGCTCTTTGATTTGTTTTTTATAATAGGGTTTAAACTTGCGCCTAAATTAGGACTTAAACTTACCTCAAAGGAATCCATATGGTTATCGCTAATGCTGTCCACCTCGATGCTGCAGGTATGTCGTATGTTATTTATTTCTTCCGGGCAAGTTACGGTGGTGTTGCTGCTACCATACGGAGAACCCCCGGCCAAACAGGAGAGCGCTGCCTGATCTTCAAACCTGGGAGATGAATAATTAAAAGCGGAATCAGCGTGTGCCATTCTAACTGCGCCCACGTCATCTCCGGCCTGCGTGAACCTTCCAGATGGCAAGACACAACGCTTATCAGCAGATTCCTCCACCTGGGACGTCCGGTTACGTAATAGGATGAGTGGATTGACCTTGTCCTCAGAGATGATATCGCTCCGACCAGGAAAACTTGAACAGTCGACTTCCTTATCGCTCTAGATACGAGAATGCCGGTTAATTCGGGCTACCGATCTGATCTTCAACTTGTCCTGACGATGAACCACACTGGTTGGTTCGAAACGCGTCGACAAAGGTCTCTTTCATGTGATTTACACTGAAGCTCTTCGTATAACTATGATGAATCACAGAAGTCTCAATTCTACAAAGAGAAGCATTTCAGGTATCCAATAGTTGTTATTATGAATGACTGATACTGTGTACGAAACTAATTACATGAATTGAGGGACTGTTAATGAGACTGTGCATCACATCAAGCAACTAAACACTGCAAGCGAATTCATTCAAGCACTTTACGAAAGCAAATCATTGAAATCCTTACAAGTAGAAGATTTACCATTTCTATAAATATACGTATATTTGCATAAAAATTTCTTATAGTCAGAGAGAACATCTTGTAACCCAACACAGGTTCAAAACATAAGGCATAGTGCCTTCCAAAAAATATACAATCGCCAAAACAATCCTCAGATATTTCATTGCAGACCAAGAAGGGTTTCTATGACCCAAGACTAACTAAACAAACAAAGATGGGACCACGCTCAAGAACTAGAGCTGAACTGTAGAAAATCACATTCAAGTTCTCAACCAAAATCTTCGTAGAGCCACGGACCCAACGAACAAATTAATGACGCAGAATTTTCGACGGACAGATAGAAACAAGGGCCAACAAAAAGAGAGACTACACCTTCACAAAACCAACCTACAGAACTGTATAAGTTAAACATGAAGGACCCTACCCAGTTCAAGGGGAGACAAGAACGAAAGAGTGAAGAAATAGAAATCACTAAGGACCAAACCCTTGCCGCCACCACAAAGGAGCGAACCACTTGCACAGTCGAAAAACAACGATTAAAGAGGCAGCATAACCATTGAAATGGAGAACAAATTGAGAGAAGGGTAATGATGAGTACACTGAAGGTTACTTGAAGTGGAGAGTAGGTTCCATAGCCAAACCCAAGACCATCAACATTCAAGCCATGGCCACAGAGCCACGAAACCCCAGCTGCTCATAAGGAGCGGAGTTGTTAGCAGAAGAAAGTCAAAGAGGGAGCCTGGAATCAGAACAAAGAGGTTACCTCGTGTCAGAGCCAAACTGTCACCAGGGAAGTCGAGCTAAGGACCTGGCAAGAACACGCACCATAGTCACAAACAAACGCAGTAGATACAAACTAGAATTGCAGCAAACTGATTGAAAATTACAGAGAAAACACCGCATACACAAGATGGCCACAAGGCCCGGCATTGTTTCATGAAACCACGCAAGAAGCAGCCACCAAATTCGTTGAAACAACATCCTTACACTACCCAGTAACATAGAACCATAGCCGAGACCGAAACTAGCAGACGAAGGAAGGCAGAAGGTCATTACAATAGGCGGAAGGAACCATGTAAGGGCATGGAGGAGTAGAGCAAAACCAATGGTAACAATGACCAAGCTACAATCAAAGACCCGTGCCATAGAATCATAGCACAACAATCAAGATCACCTTGAGAAGGTGGCAGAGTTATTGCACCATTAAAACCTCACCAAAACCCCAGTTGCATAGGAGGGCGGGAAGGGATCACGCGGGCCAGTTGCCACGTAGGCACCCACCTCAACCTTTGGGGTGAGTCATCATTATGGATTCACATGAAGTAGTTTCTTCTAAATATTGTTGAAGATATCTTGATTCCTACTTTCTAAGTATATACATAGCACATTATAGCTTCATGATATAAACATAGTCTCTTGTATGGTTACTAGCATAAATTAATGTTTCCTAGTTTTATGGTATACCTTAATCCCAAAAAAAGACTTTGATTATACCTCAAATACTATGAAAAGCTATTTATGATGCAACAATCAAGCGAAACTATTACATTATAGATGAATTACCTATTATCTATCAAAATAAAGAAAGAGAGGAAAAGCATGCTATTGAATTTCCAATAACTTACTATAGTTCATAGAAAAAAATATGCATCATATTAAAAAATTAAGTATTATTTCCCACGACTAGAAATTAAGTTACTAACATTCTTGCCCATAACAAGAAATTAGGTTATCAATTAGGTTATTCATAGATTGATAGATAGTAATTAAAAGAAATCAACTTTAAAAAAAAATAATAGAGTAAAAAGATAATGAAATAAGTGTGGACAATAATATCACTTATATGGTTTATTTTATCAATAAAATATAGAACTATTTTACTCCACTCATATGTTATTTAATGTTTATTAAACCTAAAAATTTTCTTTATGATATTGGAAGTTTCCACCAATTAGAAAATTTTAAGTATTCTTCACATTCCAATGATCAATATATTAAACATAATATACCTTAAAAGAAGGTTAAATATTATTAGCCTTTGCACGATCTAGGCAATATCCATGGCAACGGAACAAATGGACAAAACGTCGACAACTTTTTTATGGCTTTGAAGGGTAGTTAAATATTCCCCACCTTACATAGTCTGCAAGGTAGATACCTATATCCCATATTGAGGGCAAGGACCAGGAAACAAGTAGGAAAAATGTAGAATTATTTTTGTTGCTTCGAAGTACTCGAACATGTTTATCTGGAAGATGCCTGGAAAATAATAGCAACAAGGGTGGGTTTTATATTTTACTTCACTCCTGGAATGGATAGTCTATGTAGCCAACAACATGGTCTGATATGTAAAACGTGTTTTTGTTCCATTTAACTCAAATCTTTTAGGCAAATCTAGACTGGGCAGAAAATGTGGACCATATACTATAAGATTAGCCTTACCATTTGCAATTGCTTCATTTCCATCTTGTCTACCATAACCGCCTCCAACCAAGAATAGTCCTTTAAATTCCTTCCTCATTGGAAATAGACACTTGTTTGTTGTAACAAGTTCAAATGAAGTTACCATTCTGGGCTCTACAAAGTGGACATATAGGATATTGTATTTATTCAAGGCATCCACCATGTAAAGCCCAAGCGCTTCAGGGTCTGAGTCACTATATTCTAGATAACCAGCAAATGGAGAGAGTCGTATTCCTACGGGCTCTGCTCCAATTTCATTTGCAACTGATTCAACAATTTGGAGAGAAAACCTGCACCGGTTCTCCAATGTACCACCGTGCTGATCGGTCCTGTTATTTATATTGTCTTTATAATTGGTTAAAAAGATATCGATGGGCGCTATGAATTTCAACACCATCAAAAACCTGCCAGGAAGCCATTGAAACTATGAATTGAAAAATGTAGCACTTTCCTATTTATTTGACTTCCTTTAGTAGTCTATATATGTGTGCAAATGCATAAATCCCAAATTTATGTTTTCTATTAGAACTGTCACATGCTTTAATAGCACTTCTGGAAACAAGATGAAAGTCATTAATAATCTGAGGAATCTCTGTTTTTAGAGGTAGAGGAAGAGAATACTATAATATATTTCAGTCGATAAAACGGTAGGAGATAAAATTCGATAGTGCAAAATTATATACATTGATCAATTATGATATTATATATACAAGAAGTGTTGTTTCAAGATAGGGAAATTATCTTAGACACTCAATTAATTGGTTGAGAGAATATCTCAACCACACACCAAAGTAGGGACATATAAATATAACCACTCCTATAGAATAGGAACAAACTCTTTTACATAAAAAGTCACAATTGAGACATGTAGGAATTACATTTTCTAACACTCTCCCTTAATGACTACTTGTCTCGATATCAATCTTCAAGACCTACATCTTGTCCAGAGAGCTCTTCAATTGAGCTATCCACACTCACTGCATAAACCAAATCCCCCACACTTCGCGAGTCTACCACCCTTGCACTCCACAATGTGGCTGTGTGTCTCATCACTCACCCCAAACACATCCAAAACTAAAAAATCATCGACAAATCACTCAACCACTCTAAGCACAGATCCCTCAGGAGATTTTTCTTATCATGAAAGAAGGGAGAATATCATTCCACCGAGAAACGCTGCCTCCGATCCGATTCTCTTATGAGGGCTCCTACTATAATGATTCAAGGATGGGAAAACCAAAAAGCAAAAAGAAAAAGATGAACAAACAAACAATCTATTTCCCTTGGCCCAGGACCAAGCCCAAATAGGCTCTGATACCAAGATAAAATTTGATAGTGCAAAACTGTATACATTGATCAATTACGATATTACATATATACAAGAAGTGTTGTCTCAAGATAGGGAAATTATCTTTGACACAAAATCATTTGGTTGAGAGAATATATCAACCACACACCAAACTAAAGACACACACACACAAACACACACACACACACACACACACACACATATATATATACATATATATATTATATATATATATATATATTATAATATATTATTCCACATCCACTCCTATAGAATAGTAGCAAACTCTTTTACATAGAAGGTTACAACTGAGATAGGTAGGAATTACATTTTCCAACTGTAGCCATGGCCATTGGGTTGAAAATATACATTTCATGGATCCACTCAGCCATCTTAATTCAAAGAAACAACTAACTAACTAACTAACTATATATATATTATATATATATATATATATATATATATATATATATATATATATATATATATATATATATATATATATATATTAGATAGTTGGCTTAATGTAAAATTTGTTAGAAACTTAATCCTCCTTATTAATTTTGGGTTTGTGTGTTATGGTGAGTAGTTGTTGGAGTCTAAAAAAAAAATTGAATCAATTGTTTACCTATTATATTAGTATGTACACTATGTATGTCATTCTTAGACATCAATTTTTAATATACAGTTAAATTGGTTTCCAATTTTGTTATGTGGTATCAGAGTTCTCATTAAAATGCTATGTTAAATAACATCAACCTAGATTGTGTGGCCTTCGTGGGTGCTCCCCTTAGAAGTTTGAAGTTTTTTTAGGAGTGCATCCAATGCGGCAGAGGATTGTGGAATCAACTTGTGGACTTGTTGATGTATCACTCGACAAAGACCGAGACAAGTGGTGGGCCCGAGTATTGCAGCAATAATGCTGCATCTCCCAGGACTCCCTTCTTTAATTTTATCAACCCGGTTGTTCATAACAAACTTGGAAGCGATGGTGCTGTATGCACAAGTACTAGCTCTTCCCGCAGCTGTCACTTGGTCAGCTGGCACAAGTCCACTAGGAGCTTAAACCAACTTCTATTAGCTCTTAGAAGAAGCTTTTTAATTGATGGATGAAAGCTGTCTCAAAGGAAGCTAATCTATTTACGAAAAGAGATGAAAAGTGGAAAGGAAATGCAAACCCTAGCAAACCCTATTTTTACCAGCTAGCCCTACTGATGCAAAAAAGAGGATGCAAGCTACTGAAATAGATGCCAATACTTTTTGGAAGGTAAAATGCATGTGTCTAAGTTATCACTATCTAAAGAAAACATCTTTTTCTATTTTTGAATAAGTTGTCAAAATTATCATGCATATGCTTTCACTACTCTTTATTGTGCAAGGGTGGATCAAGGAGGAGAAATGCTTGGAAAAGGTTGGGAAGGTTCAAAGAGGGTCTAAGGAGTCCCTAACACCCTTCCAGAGAGTTTCACAAAGTTTGGCTATCAAGAAACCTCATTTGTGAGCATCTACAGTGTAGAAATTTTGAATAATTTAACACATATTCAACAGAGATTGTCCTGATCATATACTATTGCGGAAAACATACACAATACATAAGCTCCTCTACATTGATCATCAATATAGTAGCATCAATAACAATAAAACATCAAGAGCATTCACACATTAACACAATATGTATCCTAGGGAAAGCATCTCGCTAAAAACCCCAACAATCTGTGTATTAATGATTGAGTCATGTAACATTACACAACATAATACTTCTCACAAGTATCTCCACCTCTGTTACACA